>CM070608.1:16016709-16193782 GCA_036346395.1 Hsuehochloa calcarea
TCAGCCATCCTAGTGTGCAAAACATAATGCATATTTTAATCTGACTTGTTATTTATGTCAAAAATTACAACTACAGAGCTAGCTAGAAGCTACCATAGGATACATGCCCTATATATGTACACTAAATGATCAACAAAGCATAAAAACACTTTTTGATAATATAAATGAATGACATTATAAACAAACAACATTATTTATTAACACGTTAATGTAGCATTGTAATAACAACATATCAATCCAGCATAAACGGACAACACAGAAGAAAGTAAGCAAACTTTATTTATTTTTCCCCTTATCCACTACCTTACAGTAGTTCTTGGAGCTGAGGTAGCCGAGGGGAGCTGCGGTGGGATTTGGTGGTGGGGAGATGGTTGCAGTTGTGGTGTCGGTGGAGGCAATTAGCGGGGGGAAGTGCTAGGGGAACTAAGATCTATGGCGGCGGCGGCGGCTGAGGCTGAGGAGGAGGAGGAGGCAGTGTCACTATAGGCATGTAATATCCCGGTTTCGGTTCGGTAAATTGAAGAACTAGTCGGGAGGAGAAAGAGGGCTTAAAAGGAATAGCAAAACCTGGATAGAAGAGGGGGTTTTCCGCATTTGTTCGACAACCTGGGCCGCGGGCCACGGCCCAGGAGAGGCCCCTCTTGTGGCCGGCCAAGGGGGGGTTCCCACCGCCCCCCCAAAACCCTAATGCCCCACCCCCTTCCCTTTTTCCCCCCTAGTGGCCGCCGCCTCTCCCCACCTCTCCCTGCTGTGCGCCGCCTTGCTCGTCAGATTTGGGTATGTTGTATTCATTTTATGACCTGATCACCTCTTATAAAGTTGTAGGTCTCGTCTTTACATTTCTTTTGGTACCAAGATCATCTGATTTGGACGTACGGTTTAGGAGTTATGGTAGTTTTACCGCGACTGTCCAGGAGGGTTGACGTGATTTGGCAGATTGTCTTGTCTGGCCAATTTGAATTTTTTAGAAGCCGAATCAGAAATGACTCCCAAAATGAATGTTATAGATAATTCTGTAAGATTTCCAAGTTGATAAAGAAATTTTTTTTAGAGTTGCCAATCAAAAGTTATGCAAGTTGTACCATCGCTGTTTTCTGTCTGTCAGATTGTTAGGACAGAGATCTTCACCTGAACATTTAGTAGGAGGCCGAATCAGGAGACTTGCCCAACTAGACTATTGTATCTGGTTTTGTCGTGATTCCATAGAGCCCAAGATCACCCTGTTCCGAGTTACGTAGCAAAAGTTATGGTAGTTTTGGTGCTCTGTCCAGAGAACCCGATGTAAAAATTGATATTCTGTAGATTGGCTTGGTAGGGATAGTTTATGGCAGAATCAGAAGGGCTCCCCAACTAAGTTTATTTAGGTAATTTAATTACCTTTCCATAAAGTCTGAGAACACGTAATTTGGATCCCGGTAGTGAAAGTTATGAATTTTATAAGTTGACGGTCCACTGAGGGGACAGATAGACGTTTAGGATTTGGGGTTGGAATCGAGTTAGACCCTTTCCCGAGTTCGAGTAGGTTGTTATATATATTTTTGCTTGGGCCCGCTACTGTCGCCTTAGTGTGCGTTAAGTATTTATTCAGGTGGTGGACGGGTCCCGGGGGTAGCGCCTTCTGCACGTCCCACGTTCTCTCACGGTTAAGGCAAGTGTGATTATGCTTATATTAGATATTACCGAATGACTTGACCAATACATTATATGGTTATTTATATTGTTCATGATTGATTTGGTCATATGTCTGGTAATGAGCATGGACTTTATTGTTACGAGTTTCGTGTTTATCATGGTTGCATTGAAAGTTGGAAGGACTATGTTTGTGAGTTTTGTAGTATGAGTAGGATATTCATATGCAATGTTGTTATGGATGTATATTGTTGTCAAATGGAGAATTCATACATATGCATCATGTAGTTTATTGAAGTCTTGGTCATGTGTTGATCAAGCGAGTTGGGTCCCCGTCATGTTGGTGACGGCATAGGTCCCCATGCTTGAAGAGCATGGGCAAGGGTCCTCATACTTGCAAAGTATGGGAAGATCCCGTGCCGGATGGCACGAGCATGGGTGTGCATCGACGGATCGCACTTTGCATTACAGTAAAATGCAAAAGACAAAGATAAAGACAAAGAGCATATGAGCAAAGTTGCATGTCATGTGTATGCGGTTTATTCGGTGAATAGATTTGTGATGTATAATTGATGGGTTTCTTTCTTATCCGTTGTTACTAATTATTATGCTTCTTGAGTCTTTGGACTCACCCCTTGTTGTTTGTTGTGTTTTAGGTACCTGTATGAGATCGGCATGCATGGGAAAAAGGAAGGGCTAGGGTAGTTGCACGCTCGCACTATATACACACAAGAGAATAAAAGAAAAATTAATTCAGTAGATGGATGAATTACCTAAAATTCTGCTTACGATCATTACTTGATTGCAACTGTAATAAAGGAGTTTAAAAATTGGATACTTATGATCTACTTTCAGATGTCTATTTGACAAAGATGAATAGCCTATGTGGGTTATGTTTGGATCATTTTTTTTACTAGACTACCTCTTGTTTTATTTGCTTGTGGGAACCTCCAGTATAGTAACTATACAAAGGAGGTTCTGCCGGAATTTGGTAAAGAGTTTTAGTTAATTATGTTTATCTTGTTATTTTAGTAGCATTCCAAGCTCATGTTGGGTTGGGGTGTTACAAGGCAAGTACTAGAAAACAATCTAGCCTCACCGAACTGTAGTATCTACTGACTAGAGACTGTATTGAAAACAAAGTAAGCAACAATATTGTAACATCCCAATTTTCAGAGCTTTAAAAATCCTTTAAATGGTTGTAGTGAGAAAATTCGCCATTTGGATTTATTTGAATATTAAATTAAAAAGCTTAATATGGACTTTGAGGATAAACTGATTTAAATGTGATTAATCCCAACATCAACAATTGTCAAAACTATTTTATTTAGATTCTATATGCTTGGATATATTTTATAAAATTTTCTGGAATTTTTCCAAAGTCATTTGCTATTTTCTAATTGCTAATTGTATTTTCTGGATTTATTAAAAAGAAAAATCTATTTAAATTCCTCGGAACAGTATTGGGCCGAAGCCCAACACTATTCCAGCAGCGCGCCAGCCCATCTCGCCCCGGCCGCGCTCTCATCCGTTGGATGCTTGATGCGTGCCCTCGTTTCCGATCGGACGACGCGCCAACCCCGCCTTCCTCCGTTGGATGTTCGCGCGTGGCCGCCACGATCTCGCTTCGCTTCGCTTCGCGCGCCTCATTGCCGCCAGTGGGACCGCCACCGAGTCGTCGTCTCGTGAGCCTTCTTCTTCCTCGCGCCGCGCTTCGCCCGCCATTGCTGGAGCTTCGAGGTTCGTCCGACAAAACTGATTCAGTTGCTGATTCTTTGCGCCGACCCCACCAAATCGCACGTCGGTTGATTTCTTATCCGTTCCAAATCGAATCAAACCCTGGATCCCTCTCAATCTCCGAAAATCAAGGATTTCAAAATCCGGCCGTTTTGGACTCGATTTGGGGGTTTCCAAATCTCGGCATCTCTGGGCCTATAAATACCCCCTTAGCACCGCCCGGACCTCCGCAACCCAAAGCCGCCACCCTCGTCGCCCCGATCGCTCTAGAGCCGCCGCATTTCGAGTTTTAGGGTTTTCGGCCGAGCTTCTTCTCCGGTGAATTGCGCCTCCTTCGTCGCCGCCCTTGCCTCGCCGACTGCACCACCGTGATCAGCAAGTCTCAGGCTACCTCGGGAGCACCTCCTCGTCGCCGGAGCATCGCCGGAACACTCTCCCGACAAAACCCGAGCCTTCACCGCCGTTGTCATCAAAGAAGAGGCGAACCGGCAAGGAGCAAGTAAAGAAGGTAAAAGATGAATACAAACTTCGAACTTGCTACAATTGCCGGGAAAAGGGACATATGAGTAAGGATTGTCCCAAAGGTATCTCTCCTAAGCCATTTATATATAATGATCATTATTCGCTTAGGAAATATAAAAATGGCAATGTGTTTGCTAGAATTGTTAGTTCACATAAAACTAATGCTAGTGCCATTTGGGTGCCCAAATCCATTGTGACTAACATTCGTGGACCCAACCTAGTTTTGGGTACCAAAGTGCGCTTAAATGCTTAATAGGTACTTGGAGAGGCATTGGAGGCTTGGCTTATTCATATAAAGATGGATTTCATCATATGTCAAAATTGGAGCCAAGCTTGAGGATTATCACTTCATATCAAGAACCAATGCCCTTACGGTAACAAGTACTTACATTGAAGTATCTAGCCCCTTTATACCTTGTGTAGGTTGCATTTCATGAAAATCTTATTAAAAGGGGTGTTCTTGCTCTATGTTTATAATATTCATTATTAATATCTTGAGCAAGTTGGAAGTGGCACATTAAGGGGGAGTGCTAAATCATTATCATGTATTTCACATCCCTAAGTGTGCCCAAATAAATTGAGTGCTAGTATTGTTTTTCAAAAAAATAAGCCTTTTAGCCAAAAGTCAAAAATTTCATAATTATTAGTAATTCTTTGAAAAACTAGTTGCAAAAGGTATACAAATGCTTTTCAAAGATTTACCAAAGGTTTTGGCTTTAGAAAAACCTATTTTAAGTGAAAATGAGTTTCTAGCCAAAATCCTACATTATAGTATCTTGTTTTTGACATAAACTAGATTCTTGTGTAAAATCTATTCTAAAAGGAATTTGAAAATCTTGCTAAAAGGAAAATCCTAGAGTTGGTTATTCTAAACATTTTTGGTATTCAAAAGATTTTCAAAAGACCAACCTAGCAAGAGATTTTTGGTTTTGAAATTCGTCCAAAATCCTTCTTTGACCTAAAATGGTCACTTTCTAGCACTCAAGTGAGTTTTGCCACATGAACCAAAATTCTGCACATGATTAAGTTCATAATGGTATTTATGACTCATACATGCAATTGGACGCTCTAAATTTCGTCATTTGCTCTTTTTGCATGTTTTGATGAAAGTTCATGGAAATATGTTTCATTTCCGAAAACCAAAAGCTTAATTTATAAAAACTATTTTAAATTTTATTCTTATGGGCTATATAAGTTGGAAATACTCCAAAGATGTTTATTTGATTGATTGTGCAAAGATTTGGAGTAAAATACAACAAATTTCTCTTTTTCTCATCTCTTCTCTGAAACTGTGTGTCAGCTTCAGACCTAACCGATCCGACCGGCCTCTATCGGAGGTCCGATCGGAAACCCCACCGGTCCGACCGGCGTTGGCCCGGCGGTCAGACCGGTTTTGCGTGAAAGGCATAAAAACCCTTCACCCGAGAGCTCTTCTCTCACTTCACCTTTCTCCCCAAACCGTGCTTTTCTTCTTCTCTTCTTCCTCAGGCCGCCAGCAGCTCCTCCCCTTCGGATCTCCTCCTCCGGCCATCCATTTGGGGATTCAAGGTATCTTTTTGCTCTCCCTCATCTCCTCTTCCATTCCCTCCAATTACTTTGTGGGTTGATTGCCTATCTCTCCCACATTTTGGAACCCTAGGTGAGGGAAGAACTTGCAACTTTCGGATTTTTGGCTCTCAAATCTCTTCAAGGAGGCATCCCCTGTGTTACTCCTCATCTTTAGAGCCAGTAAGCATCCTCAATCTACTTGCATTATCCTTATTTTGTGATTTTCCCCAAATTCTTGGGTTTGTCAAAAATCCTACCTTGTACACTAGATTTTGTGGCAAAGCTTTGTCCTACAAGTAGTTTGTGAATAGACAAATGAATGTACTTGATGCCATTGCATGAATGATGAAAACTTGTGAAAATCACAAATTTACATTCATGGTTACAGTAACGGTCCGACCGGCTCCACACGGCGATCGGACCGGCCTCTGTGGCGATCCGGATCGGCGCCACTAACGGCGGTCGACCGCCTCGTGGCGATCCGACCGCCGTGGACAGCGATCGGACCGCCTTTGTGTCGAGAGAGCATGTCAAAATGGCATCATTGTATATTCATAAGTTTATTATCTATTATTCCTTGTTTGATCCTTTGATTATCTTCCCAGGAGCTATGCCGAACAAGCGCGTGGCCAGTCGTTCGGGTGGACCCCCTCCTTCTCCTTCTCCTTCTCCTTCTCCTTCTCCTTCTCCATCCAAAGGGAAAGATCCAGTTGAGGACGACCTTGAGGACGTTTCTATGGAAGAGGTGGAGGAATCAAGTTCAGATAACAACAGCAGCGATAATGACTTTGATGAGAACGCTGGAAATGACGTTGAGGAGGAGGATGATGATAATGAGGACGCACCTGATGAGTCTCAATTCATTGGTCTTGATGTCTCAAGGTTAAGGAGTGAAGAATATACTATTTTGAGACATGTTGATCAGCCAGGTTCTCGACCGCAACAATGGGTATGTTCCACACCAAGTTTCAAAGAAGATGTATTCAAGATCATCTATGCAAAGAAAAAATTTGCCAATCACAGATTTGTCAAATGGAACTACCTGGCACAAAATCCAACCTACAATGGACTTTTCAGACTTTTCAAACATGTAGGTTTGGATTCCTTGGTTTCTCTGAACTGCAGCTTTCACTCTAAGGTCATCAGACAATTTTATGCAACAGTTTTTGTGTCTCCGGATTACGACAAACTAGTTTGGATGACTGGGCATAGAAAGTTAAAAGCTACAAGAGAGCAGTTCATGAATGCCTTAGGTTTGAAGGAGTCAAGGGGTATAAGGATCCACTTGCAGGAACCCCTAAACCTTTCTCAAGTAGATGAATTTTATGATCCAAATAATCATCACTCTTGCGGTAAGGTGACAGGACTCCTTCCCCTCCCTAGTATTATTAACAGAATCATGAGATCATCATTCTTCCCTAGGAGTGGGAACAATGATGAAATCCATGGGAGGGCGTGGAATGTGATACAATACATAATGGAGGGCACTCGATTTGATGTCATTGATCTTATTTTCAGAGAAATTGACTCCTCCAAGGGAGATAAGACTAAGAGTATTTATTATGCTCCCTACATAATGAGGCTTATCAAGAGCAGAATTAAATTCAAAGTTCCCTGTGATATAGAGCATAAAGAATACAGACCCAGGGATGCTCCTCCTGCTCCAGCTGCTCCTCCTGCTCCAGCTGCTCCTCCTGCTTCAGTGGCTCCTCCTCCACCTCCTCAGTATCAGGGACAGGGCTCCTCTTCTCAGGGTCCTCAGGAGCAAGACCCTGTCCTAGCAGCGATGCTTCATCTTCAGCTGAGTGTGGATCAGATTCGTTCCTCTCAGGAAGCGTTTCAGGCGGCTGCATTTTCTCGGTTGGATGCTTTTGAGGCTGCTACCACCTCCAGGTTTGATGCGCTGACTGCTCAAATGATGATTTGCGGCGACTTCATCGCTTTCAGCAGAAAGCAGTGCTGTTTACTATCAGCGATCTGGACGTGGACCGCACCTACCCTCCTTCCTTCAGCGTAGAGATCAGCCTTCATCCTCTCAGGATCCTCCAGAGCAGTAGTATTTAGTTCTATTTAGGTCATTAGACCTTGTAATGAAAAAATTGTAATATCTTTTTGAATACTTGGTTGTATGACTCTTATTTTGGTTATGCTATGTTGCTACTCTGTGTGAGAATGTGAATTTTTTTTGTCATGATTTATCTTTGCATGAGATGTGGATGAGATATGATTGTGATTGAATATATTTGTGTTTGATCATATCTTATTTGTTTCCTGTCGTGGATGTCCTATTTACAAGAGAAATTCTGTCAAATTTTTATGAAAATCTCTCACAAGCATAGGTCTTAATGTTCATTTCAACATTGCTTATAAAAATTGTTAAAATAAGAGATTATCTAAATTTATTTCAAAAGGAGGTCAGTTGAATGTGTTTCAACTATCATTTCAAGTGGTTCTCAATGTTTTGATTTACAATAGGAGAATGTTATGATCAATAGGTTTGTAACCTATCTTTGTTTCTCCTCTCATATCTTGAGAACAAAATTACCCCCTTGGTCATATAAGTTCAATTCATACTTTTTGTGACCAACCTTAATTTTTTTTGCAAGTGGTATCGATTTGCAAATGCTCCTTTTGGCTACTATTTATCTTGTGTTTTTCGGTGATTTATGCCAAAAGGGGGAGAATGTTTTTATCAATACTCTTCATTTGGATGTTTGATTTGTTTAAAAGTAAAAAGAGGGAGAATGCATTTTTTGTGTAAGCATATCTTTTTGATACGCATTTTGTTTAATTGCTTTATGATATGTTTCACCTCATATGATGCATAGACATAGTTCATTAGTTTAAATTCTTATCTTATGTCTATGAATATCCAAATGTTGTTATTGATAATGGATTTGTCATCAATCACCAAAAAGGGGGAGATTGAAAGATTTAGACCCGCCATTATGAGTTAATGGAGTGTTTTGGTGATTAATGACAAATCCAAATATGAGACTAATTCTCTTGTCAAGTATTATCTTTGTGTAGTCTCATTTGGATATAAAGGTGAAACACAACGAGGTATGCAATCGACATCTCAATCTTATATATTGTTGCATTTCTCGGATCCAAAATATAGGATTGAACTCAACCATAAGTTAAACTTGAATATGTGCATATGACCTTAATTACATATTTGTGTATGCACACATTTAGGGGGAGTTTTATCCTATACTTTGTGGTTTCATTAGTATTGATCCATATTCCATTCTCCACATATATTTGGGATCTTTACTTTGAAACAAAACCTTTGAGTATACAAAACTTGTGTAGTTCGTATATAGTCATGTTATGAGTATATAGAACTTGTGTAGTTCTTGTATACTCATGTTAGAGTATATATATAACTTGTGTAGTTTATATATACTCATTTGTTCTCTCATTTATCATCATTAAATTTATGAGAATTTAAGTGGTTATCATCAATTACCAAAGAGGGAAAGATTGAGGTATCTTGTCCCACCATTATGAGTTAATGGTATGGTGTGGTAATTAATGATGATCACATTGTGGAACTAACATTTTCCATGAGTTGGATATATAGGTTATGTTCTAGGATGATGAAGACTTGGGATGATCATGAGTTGATCATCAAGTCAAGAGCTTGGTGAAAATGATGCATCATGAGTTGATGCTTATCAAGAAGAGATGATCATGAGTTGATCATCAAGACAAGAGAAGACCCATCATGTGTTGATGGAGGTCAAGTGAAGGAATGCATCATGTGTTGATGCATGTGAAGACTCGGGATGGAGAAATCATCATGTGTTGATGATGTTCAAGACAAGATCCCGAAGTGAAGAAATCATCATGTGTTGATGATTGTCAAAGTCAAAGACCCGGACTTGAAGTGTTGATGTGCGTCATCAAGCTTCAAGAAGATGCAAGGCAAAGGTATGACTAGCTAGGGCTAAGGATGTGTTCCTAGTCTTTTACCGGTCTTGGTGTTTGGTTGGAAGACCAGATTGCTAGTATAGGTTGCCGTACTATTAAGAGGGGTCTTAACTAGTAGTTTGAGTTAGTCATGTGTTGATAGCTCATTATGTTTGCTCTAGCTCATCTAGACATGATGCTATTTATTTGCGAATGTGTTTTGCAAATAATCGAGGCTCGTGGATAACCCTTGTAGCATGTGACTTAAGTTTGCAAATGCGTTTTGCAAATGGTGTAAGTCCATGTACCCTATTCCTTGTGATGAGTATTCTAAGGGTTAGCAAATGTGTTTTGTAACCTACTGAGAATATCATCTTTGAAACCTTGTCGAAAATTGCATTCAAATGAGCGAATGTGTTTTGCCATTTGAAGTGGAGCAATTGGATTTGGCTCTGTGGTCTGCCGGTCGGACCGGCAGTGGTCACCGGTCGGACCGGTGGCAAATCGGTCTGACCGGTGTACTACGGGCGGTTGAAAGCATCTAGGCCCCTAAAAATGGTTTTGGTAATTAATGATAATATGTGAATATGGGATTAACAAGTTTACTAAGAATGTGCAAGGTTAATTCCATTTGATGAACATGATGAAGCAAGGATGCATGCTAAAGGAAAATGTGAAGATCAACAAGGCTTAAAGTCAAGGTACAAATAGTCTAGGATCCTTTTCTATTTTACCGGTCTAAGGAGAATTGGTTGGTAGACCGGATTATAGGATAAATGCCGTACTATTAAGGGGGATCACGACTAGTAGCTTGATAGCTTATTCTTGTGCCATATGGATCAACTTAGGATCATGCATGCATTTAAAATTGGACTTGAATTTAAGTTAGAATGAATTCAGTGCTTTAATTCTGGAATCGGATGAACCGAAGGCTTAGCAGCGGTTGTACCGAAGCGCGGTTGTTCCGGCGGCATGTGAGCGGTTCAACCGTTAGCCTTTTAAATTGAAAATCAAGCCGATCGTCAGATCTCAATCTAACGGCTAGGATTAAGTGGGCCGTTCGGACCGTCCGAAGTGGCAACGCATGTGGATCGTTGGATTAAAATCAAACGGCTCAGATCTTGTGTGCTGACCGGACCACTAGACAGTAGTCCATCGTGGCCTTCCACGTGTCATGATCTCGTGGTGATCTGATTTCGTGGGCTGCGGTTGTACCGATGGCTTGAACGGTACGACCGCATCCCGGTTGTTCCGATTATTTTACGGCGGTTGCAAAATAACAGTACGAGTGTAATCTCCTTTGAAAACCTCTTTTGAGAATCGGCTGTACCGCACGTATAATCGGATGAACCGCATTACGGATGTTCCGAAATGTATTTGGCGGTTGTAAAATTCCAGAACAGATGCAAAATCTCTGGTTTAGAAATCCTGAAATCGGACGATCCGGGTGTTTGCCTGCGGATGAACCGCAACTAAATCCAACGGCTATATCAGTGCATTTAATGCGTGTAACATAGCCGTTACTGTGCATTGAGCATAGCGCGGTTGTACCGATGCTAACACGCCGGTTGTTCCGATATGTCTTTGAACTTTCGGAACTTCTTCCCAACGGCTAGAATTGTTTGGTGGAGGCTATAAATACCTCCCCAACTGCACAAGGGACATGTTACACAGTGCATTAAAGATATCTCAACCCTTGTGAGCATTGTGCATTCAATTCTACTCCCAATTTACTCTTGCATTCATTGAGAGGGAGATCAAGTGCATTCATCTTTAGTTGATTCATTGGCACTTGAGTAAAGTCAAGCGAGGATCGTTGATCTATTCTCTTGGGGTGTTGCCGCACTCCTAGACGGCTTGGCGGTGAAGCACGGTGATCTTCTCAAGTGAAGCTTGTGAGAAGACCCGAGCAAGATTGTGAGTGGTTGGTGTTCACCATCTCCGGAGCGGAGGAAGAACAACCCAAGTGATCGAGGGAAGGCTTAATTCGTGGAGCCGGCTTGGGTGATCAAGCTTCCTCAACGTGGACTAGTGAAGACCGGCAAGTCTTCGATACCACGGGAAAAACATCTTTGTGTCTTGTGGTTATTTCTTGTCTTTACAATTCCGCACTTATATTTCTAGCTTGCTTATTGTGATTAAATTGCCTAGCTAGGAGCATAACTTGTTTAGACTAAGTCATTAATTGAATTGGATAAATTGTTAATTTGTTAAAAACTTTAAAAACCTCCTATTCACCCCCCTCTAGTCGGTTATCCTTGATCCTACAGCGGTCGAACCGGTTTCACTTGATCCGATTTCTTTGTGCGGAAGTTCCGCAGTTGTAAAAATTGGAACTTCCGCTGTGAGGAAGTTCCGGAGATCGAGCGGAATGTTTTTTCCAGAGAGCTCCCTTTGTGGGACTTAGCCAAATTTGCGACGGGCGGTCGGACCGGCCAACACGGGCGGTCGGACCGATTTAGCGGCGGTCCGACCGGCCAGTGCATGGCGGTCAGACCGGCCGAAGGCCCAACGGCTATTTTCTAGCCGTTGGCGCATGGGGCGGTCCGACCGGCCATTGGTTGGCGGTCAGACCGGCCCTGGGCTGTTTTGATGGAATCTTCTCCCAACGGCTAGTTTTTGTGTGTGGGCTATATATAGCCACCTTGGCCAGTTGGGAGAGGTTGCTGGTGCTATTGTTAAGTGATATACTCATTCTTTGAGCTAAGAGCAAGCCTCTATTCTCTCTTGTGCATGTGTTGCACTTGGTGAGATTAGAGAGTAAACCCTAAGTGCATGTGTTGCCTTAGGTAGTGGATTGTGTATCCACGTGAGCGTTGACACTTGATTAGTTCAAGTGAAAGTTCGGATTTGTTACTCTTGGTGTTTGCCGACACCTAGACGGCGTGGAGGCATCGTGTGCGGTGATCTTCTCAAGAAGCTTGTGAGAAGACCCGCGGTTTGTGAGTGGTTTGGTGCTCACCATCTCGGAGTGGAGGAAGAGTAACCATAGTTGAGTGAGGTGTTGGTTGGTTAGGAACCGGTCCAAGTGTTTGGACTTACCTCGGAGGTATTGGCTTAATTAGTGGAGCCGGTCCAATTCGTTTGGGCTAACCTCAACGTGGATTAGGGGAGACCGGCAAGTCTCCGAACACCACGGTAAAACATAATAGTGTCATCTTGTTTTTACTTGTGCTTTACTTTGAGTAATTTATATTCTTGCTTTAATTGCTTATATATCTTGTATGATTGCTCATATTGTATTGTGTTCATATTGTCGGTGCACTTAGTTGAGCCTAGTTGATTTAGGTTTTAATTGAGCAAAACCAATTCGCTATTAGCTTCCGCATTTACATATTGGTTTAGCGCGAAAGAATTTTAAAACCGCCTATTCACCCCCTCTAGTCGGCCACCTCGATCTTACAATCGGGAGTGTCATTGTTTGAGATGAAGTCTCTGAAAGGTTTTGTTGTGATCAACTCTGATCCGGTTGGTTACATCGTGTGGGTAAAGTGTACACCCTCTGCAGAGTGTTAAATCAATCTATTCGAATAGCCACGTCCTCGGTTATGGACATGCTCAGGAATTTCACACGAGGGGTAGATTTTCATAAAACAAATAGGAAGGGTCAGCTGTGTGAGATAACTTGTGCAGCTGTGTGAATAACTTGATTAGACTGTGTATCCTTTGTGAAATCAATTGTTAACTTATTATTATCTATTTGTCTTGAATTATGCTTTCAATCTATTATTTGTATTCAATTGCAAATGTTGCATTTCTGCAAAACAACCACAGAAGCCATTCCTTTGGAATAAGCCATCATCTATAAATTGCATTCTGTGGTATGACTTGCGAGTACGGTGTGTACTCACTCTTGCTAAACAAATCAACAGAAGTGGAGGAGTCGTCGCCTGCTTTTGAAGAAGAGTTCTACGAAGGTTGATCGTTAGGGTCTTGATCCCAGTCAGTTGCCTGTGTTAAATTGATGGGAGCCACTGGAGTTTAATTTGTTTCCGCTGCAGTTTATTTCTTTATTGTCAGCCTTGCATGGCATAATAAATGTAAAACTCGACCGTAAGGTCCCAACAGTTATTTGTTATTCAAAGTACTCGTTTATTCTTATATTCGTTGTATGGATGTGATATTTCATTGATGTTGACACTGTGTGCACTAGCGTGATCCTGGATTAGTGCAGAATACACAGAGGGTCCAAATTTACATATTTGAGTCCCGACAAATTTCCATAGAGGATAGCAGCTTAAATATCATGGCAAAATGCCACCATTCGTTAGGTGCTCGCATCAAAGCAGTCGGTACAAGAGCCAGGTGTTGACATATTCAAAGATGAGAATGGAACTGGTTAAAGGAAGCTCTTGCTATCCAATTTTCTGAAGTCATTCATAAAGAGGGCAGTAATAATTTATAAAGGGAAATCACTGACTATATGCAACCCCATTTGTCCACAAGACAGGGGCTGCATAAGCCTACTGATTGATGCCAGGGGCGTAGCCAACGCTGGGCCAGACTAGGACTTTTAGCTGGTTTTTTTAGCTGGGCCTCGGGCCATTGCCCCGGGGCCCGAGGCCCAGCTCCGCCCCTGATTGATGCTAATCACATGGCCTCTCAGACTAATTAAGGTAACCTTTTCTAATTAATGAATCTGAAAGTTCAGTAGGGACCTACAACCAATGTCTGTATACAATACCACTGTGCAAGGATCTGCCCTAGATATTTTAGGTCGAGTGCCACTAGTGTGGAAGGGAACACAAGTCTTTAAACCAAAATGAAACTGATGCTTAAACAACTTTAAAGTTTGAACTAAAAGTCGATACAATCCAAATACTAAAAGGACAAGTAACTTAAGAAATATCATCACTCAGCTATACATGATTTCTAATGGGTCCAACTTTCTCAAGGTTATGTTCAAATTTTGACCTATAGTCAATGAAACATCAGTCTTCGACGGAATGCCAGTTCACTCTTCTTATTCAAAACGGAATAAAACAAAATCATCAGTTATGATTGCTTATCAACCAAGCAGAAATTTACATAATTGTACTAATGCAATTTGATGTGACAGGATCTATCAGATCAGGTAGTAGTAATTGGAACAAATTTCCTTATGATTCCTAAACACAAGACACAACTGAATGCTTAGTTCTCTGTTCTTAGTGGGAATAGCCGACATCATACCAAACTAACTAGAACAGCACAATATTCACAACCATTTTCATTCAAACAAGATTTGATAGTATCCAAGAGTGCATACAAACAGCACAATGATACAATTGATGGTCAATTTAACTAACAAAAATGCAATGAAAACAATCCACCTCAAAGTGAACTGTAGTATCCAACATCATTCATGCACACCTTAAGGGCAAAAGATGCACCATTGATACTACTTAGTCAAGACATACTACCCGAGTGGGAGCGGGAGGAGACAGCGGCACTGCAGGCAAGTGGAGGAAGGGGAGAAGCGGATGCGGTGGATCGGCGAGGGAGAAGGAGGACGAGGATGAGGAGGCGGCACTGTGGCGAGGAGAAGGAGGAGGAGGAGGACGAATCGCTTCTATGGAGGCGGAGGAGGAGAGGAGACCGGGAGGGAGAGTCGGTGGAAGGGATCTGCAGCAGTGTAGGGGGATGGCGGGGTTGGGTGTGGCGGCGGGAGATCTGCTGTGAGGCAGTGGACGAGGAGGAGACGGCGGAGCCGGTGGATCGGCGAGGGAAAAGGAGGAGGAGGGCGGGGAGGCGCGGGTCTGCAGTAGTGGAGGAGGGGGCGGGTGTGGCGGCGGGAGATGAGGAGGCAGTGGAGGAGGGAGAGTTGGCGGAGGCGGTGGATCACCGAGGAGAAGGAGGAGGAGGACAGGAGGCGGTTGGGTCGTGGAGGGGGCGCAGGTCTGCAGAGTGGAGGACGGGCGGCGGGGTTGGGTGTGTGATGAGAAGACGAGGGGAGGCGCTGGATCGGTGAGGGGAGGAGGAGGAGCACATTGATGCGGCATTGATGGCGGTGGATCGACGAGGGAGAAGGGAGGCTACTGTGGAGGATTGGCGAGGGAGAAGAGAGAGGCTGCTGTGGGGATTAGGCTAGGGCACTTGGTCGACGCTAAGAAAAAAAAAAGGGCGCAGGTGAAAAAATTGGCGCTATTTCTCTCCGAGTGTAAGAAAGACTATGACACTCGGGAATAGATTTCACCCCATTTAAACCAGTTGATATCCTGTTTCCATGTACATGCTGCTGGCTCCTATCTTCAGCTACCGAGTGTAATATAAAACACTCAGTAAATACATGTTTCCTGAGTCCTAAATTTACTTCCCGAGTGTCCTATTAAACACTCGGGAGTTTCCGAGTGTTTCCTACTAGACACTGCGTAAAAATATAGGCACTCGGGAAAAATGCGATTTCTGGTAGTGTCAACTCCCAAAAGTTTGCTATATTTCTCTCTTTTTTCCAGTGTCATGCATTTTCTTATGTACATATCCGATCTTGCATGTGTTTTTTTGGTTTTTTGGTTGTAGCTAAACCAATGCTTGTACGCATGGAGTTGATGTGAGGCGATGGCTAGTTGCAGTGCCTCTTGCGTAGGCGACATCTTGCTATTTAGATATTGTCCATTTAGGAAATACACTAATCGCATGTGCTTGTGCTAAAATGTTATGCATGATCAAAGTTGAGATTACGCCCATGTTATTGAATTTGTATGAGTCAAATGTTTTGTGCGAGCATGAAAATTGTAAAATTATGTGAGCATGAAAATTTTAAAATTGTGAGCCAAATTTCAGATTTGGTTGATTTATGCACGTAGGTTCTTGTTATACATCAATTCAATGTAAAATATTAATTAAAACACGTACATACATTGTGAATGAGCTCAAAGGCCTTGGGACTAACCTTTCCGATGTTGATATTGTGCGCAAGATGCTTAGGGCTCTTCCTGACAAATATGAAACTTTGGTGACGCTCTTCATCAACTCTCCCGAATTGCCAAGGATGACACCAACGGGCCTTTTGGGCAATCTCATCACAAATGAGTTGTTCAAGAAGGACAAAGAAGAGCTCGTGGAGACATCCTCCTCAAAGAAGAAAATCACCGCTTTCAAGGCCAAAGCGGAATCAAGTGATGATGAGGATGAAGGAGAAGATTCCGATGAGGAGTATGCACTCCTTGTAAGAAAAATGAAGAAGTTCATGAAGAGACGCCCCAATAGAAGCTACAACTTTGACAAATACAAGAAGGGACAATATTCAAGTGACAAGAAGCGTTATAGCAACATTCGATGCTATAATTGTGATGAAAAGGGGCACATCTCATCTCGTTGCCCCGCAAAGAAGGATGACAAGGACAAGTCATTCAAGAAGAAAGAATATAATGGCAAGAAGAAGCTTTTCAAGAAGCTTCACAAGGATGGCAAGAATGAAGCTCACATTGGAGAGTGGGATTCAAATGATGAATCAAGCGACTCCGACTCCGATGAGGATGAGTCTTCCAAGAAGAAGGGACTAGTTGGCATTGCTATCAAAGAAACTCCTTCACTATTCTCCACTCCTACATGCCTCATGGCAAAAGGAGATAAGGTAAAATCCATTGATAGTGATGAACCAACTTATGAAGAATTATTGGATATGCTTGATGAATTAAATGAATTTAATGGAAAAGAGAAATCAAAATTTAAAGTCTTGAAGAAAGAATATCTCTCTAAAAGACTCTTTTGAGGAGCTAAAGAAAGCTCATGATTCTCTCATCTTAAAGAATATTGAAAAATCTCATTCACATATTGGAATTACTTGTGATTTAATGAATGAGATGTCTAAAGTAGATATTGCTTTAAATGAAAAATCCATGTCTAGCATTTCTACTTCATGTGATGATTTACTTGCCATGCCATGTTGCTCTAGTGATGATTCAATTGCTAGTTTAGCAAATACTTGTGATCCTTTACTTATTGTTGAGAACCATGAATTAAAAGAACAAGTCAATAAACTAAGCAAAAGTTTGGAAAGATGCTTTAAGGGTAAGGCCACCTTAGACAAGCTTTTGAGTGAGCAAAGGTGCTCATTCAACAAGGAAGGTCTCGGTATGTGCCTAAGAAAGGTAAGAAGCTTGCAAATAAACCCACAAGGTATGTGAGGGAAAATGGTAAGTATTGCTATAAGTCGGAAATAGGACATGTGCAACAAAATTGTCCTAAAGGTAAAATTGCATCTTTTGGTATATATGATTCATGCTATATGCTTAGAAAGACTAAGGATGGTAAAATACTTGCTCATTTTATTGGCACTTCAATTTTAGGCGCTAAAAGAATGCTATTTGGGTGCCTAAAACCTTGGTCACTAACCTCCAAGGACCCAAACAAATTTGGGTACCTAAAAGAACTTGATTCTTGTTTTGTAGGTGAACTACAAGACCGGTGGAAAACATTGGGTGCTTGATAGTGGTTGCACTCAACACATGACCGGTGATAGAAAAATGTTCACCACATTCGAGAATGGGAAAGGAATGGACAAAATCACATTTGGTGACAATAGCAAAGGAAAGGTAATTGGATTGGGTAAAATTGCTATCTCAAATGACCTTTCCATTTCAAATGTATCTCTAGTAGAATCACTAAACTTTAACTTGTTATCCGTAGCTCAAATATGTGATCTAGGACTAATTTGTTCCTTCTCTAAAGAAGGTGTTACAATTTCAAATGAAAATGATAACTCTTTAATTTTTAAAGGATTTAGATTTGGAAACCTTTATTTGGTAGATTTCACTTCAAATGATTCATGCTTAAAAACTTGTTTGATGGCAAAACCTCCTTGGGTTGGCTTTGGCATAGAAGGCTAGCTCATGTAGGAATGATTCAACTCAAAAAGCTTTTCAAACATGATTTAGTTGTTGGCTTGAAAGATGTGAAGTTTGAGAAAAACCGACTTTGTAGTGCATGTCAAGCCGGTAAACAAGTCGCCAATTCTCACCCTTCCAAAAGTATCATGTCAACTTCTAGACCATTGGAACTCTTACATATGGATTTGTTTGGGCCAACAACCTATAAGAGTATCTGGGAAATAGCTATTGTTTGGTTATTGTGGATGATTACTCTAGATATACATGGGTATTCTTCCTAGATGATAAAAGTGAAACCTCCTAATTTTCAAAACTTTACAAAAGGGCCCAAAATGAATTTGATTTCAAAATAAAGAAAATCAGAGTGATAATGGTTCGAGTTCAAAAATACTAAAGTTGAAGACTTTTGTGATGAACTTGAATAAAGCACGAACTTTCCACAACCTACACCCGGAACAAAATGGAGTTGTAGAAAGGAAAAATCGTACATTAATTGAAATGGCTAGGACAATGCTTGATGAATATAATACTCCGATAGTTTTTGGGCGAAGCAATTAACACCGCTTGTCATGCCATAAATCGTCTTTATTTACATCGTCTTTTGAAAAAGACTTCCTATGAGCTTCTTGTAGGAAGAAAACCGAACATCTCCTATTTTCGTGTCTTTGGTTGTAAATGCTATATTTTAAAGAAGGGTGTTCGCTATCAAAATTTGAAAGTAGATGTGATGTTGGTTTCTTGCTAGGTTATTCATCAAATAGTAAAGTTATCGTGTCTTCAACAAAAACTCCGGTTTAGTTGAAGAAAAACATGATGTTCAATTTGATGAAACTAACGGCTCTCAAGAAGAGCATGAGAATTTGGATGATGTAGGCAATGAAGCTTTGAGAAGGGCAATGGAGCATATGCAAATTGGTGACATAAAGCCCAAGATGATTCATCATCCTCCACACAAGTTGAACCACCAACATCTTCTACAAACCAAGTTCAATTTGACAATAAGGAAGATGATCAACCATCTAACTTACCACCAAGAATCCACAATGCAATTGCTAAGGATCATCCAATAGACCAAATATTGGGTGATGTAAGTAAGGGTGTTCAAACTCGATCTCGTGTTGCTTCTTTTTGTGAATATTACTCTTTTGTCTCTTGTATTGAGCCAAAGCATGTAGAAGAAGCACTTGAAGATCCGGATTGGGTGAATGCTATGCATGAAGAACTCAACAACTTCACCCGAATGAAGTTTGGACATTGGTGGATCGACCCAAGGAACACAACGTCATTGGTACAAAATGGGTCTTTAGGAACAAGCAAGATGAAAATGGTTTGGTTGTTCAAACAAAGCAAGATTGGTAGCTCAAGGGTATTCACAAGTTGAAGGTTTGGATTTTGGTGAAACTTTTGCTCCGTAGCTAGATTAGAATCAATTCGATATTACTTGCTTTTGCATCATGCTTTGATATTAAATTATTTCAAATGGATGTTAAAAGTGCTTTCTTAAATGGTAAAATTTCGAACTTGTATTTGTTGAACAACCTCCGGTTTTGAAGATCCTAAAATCCAAATAATGTCTATAAACTCTCTAAAGCGCTCTATGGCCTTAAACAAGCTCCTAGAGCATGGTATGAACGACTTAGAGATTTTCTAGTCTCAAAAGGATTCAAAATTGGGAAGATTGATTCAACCTTATTTACTAAAGTTATAGATGATGATTTCTTTGTATGTCAAATTTATGTTGATGATATTATTTTGGGTCTACTAATCAAGATTTTTGCAAAGAGTTTGGTGATATGATGTCTAGGGAATTTGAAATGTCGATGATTGGAGAATTAAGCTACTTCCTTGGATTCCAAATCAAGCAACTCAAAGATGGGACCTTCGTGAGCCAAACCAAGTATGCAAAAGAATTGATCAAGAAGTTTGGTATAGAGGATGAAACCCATCAAGACTCCCATGGCAACAAATGGTCATCTTGACTTAAATGAGGGAGGTAAATCGGTAGATTTAAAGCTTTATAGATCAATAATTGGTAGTTTTCTTTATCTTACCGCATCTAGGCCCGATACTATATTTAGTGTTTGCATGTGTGCGAGATTTCAAGCATCACTAAAAGAATGCCATTTAGTAGTAGTAAAAAGAATTCTTAGATATTTAAAGCATTCCTCCAGCATTGGCTTATGGTAACCCAAAGGTGATAAATTTGAATTAATTGGATATTCGGATTCCGATTATGCCGGGTGTAAAGTGGATACAAAAAGCACCTCAGGTAGTTGTCAACTCTTAGGAAGATCATTTGTTTCATGGTCATCTAAGAAACAAAATTCAGTAGCTCTATCCACGCCGAAGCCGAATATGTTTCGCGGAAGTTGTTGTGCTCAATTGCTATGGATGAGGCAAACATTGATGGATTATGGAATTAAAAGCGATAAAATGCCTCTTTGTGTGACAATGATAGTCTTTGTGAAAATTGCTAATAATCCTGTTCAACACTCAATAACCAAGCATATAGATATTCGCCACCATTTCTTGAGAGATCATGTGATCAAGGGAGACATTGAAATTAGCCACATAAGAACCGAAGACCAATTAGCGGATATTTTCACCAAGCCATTAGATGAAGGCCGCTTTTGCAAATTGAGGAATGAATTAAATGTCATAGATTATTCAAACATTGTTTAAATTTTTGTTATTACAGTGCTTTTTATTTGGTGTTATTTAAATATTTTGTAAAAGAATTTCTCAAATCTCATATTAAATTCACTATAATTATAAAAACTATGTTTATATATAATCTTCAGTATATTATATGCATAATGATCCCTAAATGATGTTTTATTGAGTGTAAATCTAAGGATCATTTGCAATTAGTCAAAATTCCAAAGAAATCCAGAGCTTTATCAAAATCCCAGGACAATCGGTACATCCGGAGTTATGCGAGCCAGACGTCGCGATCGCGGATCATCCGGCGTTATAATAGCGGAACGTCACGCTTTCCTTTTGACCTTATCACTCCAATGCTCGTCTGCTTTCCTTTTCATCTCGATCGCTCGGGTTCCTCTCTCTCCAATGGCGCCTCTCAAAACCCTCTCTCAAATCGAGTGGTTCTCTCGGTGGATCTCCAAGTCCTCGCTGATCCTTGCATTTCCAGTGCTCTCCTTCCTCAAATCTCAAGGTAAAACATCTATTGATTCGTGTTTTACCGCATTTGGAGCACTCGGGGCAGTTTTTAGGGTTTTTGATAATGTTGTTGATAACTAGCAATCTAATTGGGCAAAAGTGCTTCACTGGTGTCCTATGACCCTTGCGCATCCAGTTCTAGCACTCACTCTCTTAGATTCCATCAAAATCTCGGAAATTCTTCAACCCTAGTTTTCGGTCAGGACAATCGGACGTTCCGGTTCTTGAGGGCGGAACGACCGCAGTTCGGACGTTCCGCCACATAACGGCGGATGATCCGATTATCTGACAGTAACCGTAAATTGTCATTTCTTTCAATTCAATTCAATTCAAATCATTCCTTGACATCTTATAATCACTCCAATCTCTGATAGATGCCTAGAATGCGAGGAACATCCAAGAAGTCTCAGGGATCGTCAAGACAAGGGTCTTCGGCACCTCAACCTCCACTGCAAATTGAAAGAGTTCAACCCGACATTCTGCTCGTCAAACTCGGCCGTTCGGCGTAAGACCTGCAGGAAAAGGAAAGGGAAAGAGACCACTCGTAAACCGAATCGTAAAATAGCTCAGGAAGTAAATCAATTGAGGAATCTGAATCCGAAGAAGAAGAAGAAGAAGAGGAAGTTCCTCCAAGGACAGCAGAAGATGATGATTTGATTGATCCTACAAGTGGTACTCCTATTGACCTACATCTTCTGTCAGCAGATGACTATGCCATCAAGCGCCATGTCAATCAATATCTTCTGAAGAATGACACATTAAATCCAAGATTCCACACAATCTTTCAAGAGCAAGTGTATGAGCAAATATATAGTAGGCACAAGAAATTTGCCGATCATAAATGGATTAGGTGGTCTAATATTAATACCTTGGACAAATACAGTGGAGTCTATCAGCTTTTCTACAATGTGGGTCTTCATGATCTTGTGGGCATAAAATGAATTATGATGACAAGATCATTCGACGCTTTATGCCACACCGCATATGTCCCATGACTTGAAGACTTTTAGATGGTCGATGGTGCGTAAATGTGGAAAGCACCAAAGAGGAATTTGCGAGAGTGTTGAGAATTCATCCACTCTTGGGACAAAATCTTTGAGAGTTCAAACCCTACTTGTTCTGCTTGGGCTGCATTATGACTCTTCACCAAATGCAAGTTAGGGACAATTACTGGATTGAAGTCAGAAGTGAGCATGATTAACAGGATAATTAATCATACTTTCTACCCTAAGAGTGGAAATTTCGATGCAGTACGGGGGCATGTTTGGAACATGATAGATCATATTGTGGAGGGAGTTAAATTTGATGTAGTGGATGTTATTCTTCAAGGCATAGCCTCCTCCAAGAATGACAGAGTTAAAAGGATTTATTATGCTCCTTACATCATGGCATTGATTGTTAAAAGATCGAGTACCGTGGTGGCTTGGGATCTACTCACAAGCCATATAAACCACGAGATGCCATTCCTCCTCAACAAGTCTCCGAGGATGCCCTCGCCGAGGTTGATGCTCCTCCCCGCCGCTATGCCCGATGCAAGTGCTCTAGCGCAAGTACTTCAAAATCGTGAGCCTATTATCAAGACTTTGCAGAAATGAAGGTCGAACAAGTTGCCTTCGAGATGAGACTCGTCATAGGCTTCGAGATGGCGGCTATCCAAAATGACTTCTTTGATGAGACTCATAACAGATTATCAGCTTTGTCTGAGGGCCTAAATGACTTAGAACATTTTCTCAAGACCCCTCAGCGTTATGTTCGCCGACCTCCTCAGTCGCCCAAGGGTCCTTCTTCTTGGACAGCTGCACCTACCTCAGCTCCCTCACCGCACCTCTCGAGTTTCAGGCTCCGGCTACCTCTCAGCCTCCTCCGGCTCCTACCACCCTCTCAAGATCTCAGATCCGCGCCCTCGTGGTCGCCTTCTCCGATCCCGCACTGTTTCAGCTCACTTCGCCGCTTCTCCCCGCCTGCGCCCACCAGACCCGCTTTCTTCCTCTCAGACCCCCTGCTTGATGCTTTTGGTACTTTGATGCCAAAGGGGAGAAATTGTGAAGATGTGAAGACTTAGTTTTAGGGGAGCTATGGGCTTATGTGATTTATATGTGTTTTGTAAAGCTGGTTGATTGTTGATCTATTTTGTGCCTGTAATAGTTGGTAACTTTTGTTGAACTTGTGGAATGTGGTTATGTCTTATTATCTCTTTATGCAATGCAATCAATTATTTGACATATCTTATCTTGTATTGCTTCCTCAAGTTCATAAATGCAAAAGAAACTCCATAAAATTTTCAATTCTTTACATATGCTTGCAAATTATTTACTATCCATATGCATTTGTTTAGGGGGAGTCTTCTTTTAATTGGATTTGACAAGAAAAATAATTCTCAAAATTTACTTATGCTCATTGCAAAGATTATTTTACCTGTCAAAAGACTTCAAAAGAATATACACTCTTAGTATATTCAAAACAACTTTTCTCACATATTAGTGTGTTGTCATCAATTACCAAAAAGGGGGAGATTGAAAGCATCTAGGCCCCTAAAAATGGTTTTGGTAATTAATGATAATATGTGAATATGGGATTAACAAGTTTACTAAGAATGTGCAAGGTTAATTCCATTTGATGAACATGATGAAGCAAGGATGCATGCTAAAGGAAAATGTGAAGATCAACAAGGCTTAAAGTCAAGGTACAAATAGTCTAGGATCCTTTTCTATTTTACCGGTCTAAGGAGAATTGGTTGGTAGACCGGATTATAGGATAAATGCCGTACTATTAAGGGGGATCACGACTAGTAGCTTGATAGCTTATTCTTGTGCCATATGGATCAACTTAGGATCATGCATGCATTTAAAATTGGACTTGAATTTAAGTTAGAATGAATTCATGCTTTAATTCGAATCGGATGAACCAAGGCTTAGCAATGTTGTACCAAGCGCGGTTGTTCGGCGGCATGTGAGCGGTTCAACCGTTAGCCTTTTAAATTGAAAATCGCCGATCGTCCGATCTCAATCTAACGGCTAGGATTAAGGGCCGTTCGACCGTCCAAGTGGCAACGCATGTGGATCGTTGGATTAAAATCAAACGGCTCAGATCTTGTGTCTTGACCGACCACTCAGACGAGAGTCCATCGTGGCCTTCCACGTGTCATGATCTCGTGGTGGTTCGATTTGCGTGGAAATGCGGTTGTACCGATGGCTTGAACGGCACGACCGCATCCGGTTGTTCCGATTATTTTACGGCGGTTGCAAAATAACAAAGACGAGTGTAATCTCCTTTGAAAACCTCTTTTGAGAATCGGTACATCGCACGATAATCGGATGAACCGCATTACGGATGTTCCAAATGTATTTGGCGGTTGTAAAATTCCGCAATGTATGCAAAATCTCGGTTTAGAAATCGAAATCGGACGATCCGGTGTTTGCTCGGATGAACCGCAACTAAATCCAACGGCTATATCGATTGCATTTAATGCGTGTAACATAGCCGCTATCGCGTGCATTGAGCATAGCGCGGTTGTACCGATGCTAACACGCCGGTTGTTCCGATATGTGCTTGAACTTTCGAACTTCTTCCCAACGGCTAGAATTGTTTGGTGGAGGCTATAAATACCTCCCCAATCGCACAAGGGACATGTTACGAGTGTATTAAAGATATCTCAACCCTTGTGAGCATTGTGCATTCAATTCTACTCCCAATTTACTCTTGCATTCATTGAGAGGGAGATCAAGTGCATTCATCTTTAGTTGATTCATTGGCACTTGAGTAAAGTCAGCGAGGATCGTTGATCTATTCTCTTGGGGTGTTGCCGCACTCCTAGACGGCTTAGCGGTGAAGCACAGTGATCTTCTCAAGTGAAGCTTGTGAGAAGACCCGAGCAAGATTGTGAGTGGTTGGTGTTCACCATCTCCTGAGCGGAGGAAGAACAACCCAAGTGATCGAGGGAAGGCTTAATTGTGGAGCCGGCTTGGGTGATCAAGCTTCCTCAACGTGGACTAGTGAAGACCGCAAGTCTTCGATACCACGGGAAAAACATCTTTGTGTCTTGTGGTTATTTCTTGTCTTTACAATTCCGCACTTATATTTCTAGCTTGCTTATTGTGATTAAATTGCCTAGCTAGGAGCATAACTTGTTTAGACTAAGTCATTAATTGAATTGGATAAATTGTTAATTTGTTAAAACTTTAAAACCTCCTATTCACCCCCTCTAGTCGGTTATCCTTGATCCTACAGCGGTCGAACCGGTTTCACTTGATCCGATTTCTTTGTGCGGAAGTTCCGCAGTTGTAAAAATTGGAACTTCCGTTGTGAGGAAGTTCCGGAGATCGAGCGGAATGTTTTTCCAGAGCTCCTTTGTGGGACTTAGCCAAATTTGCGACGGGCGGTCGGACCGCCAACACGCAAGCGGTCGGATCGATGAAGGGCGGTCCGACCGGCCAAAGCATGCATGGCCATGATCGGGCCAAGGCCCAACGGCTATTTTCTAGCCGTTGGCGATGGGCGATCCGACCGGCCATTGGTTGGATGGGTCGACCGCCACTGGGTCTGTTTTGATGGAATCTTCTCCCAACGGCTAGTTTTTGTGTGTGGGCTATATATAGCCACCTTGGCCAGTTGGGAGAGGTTGCTGGTGCTATTGTTAAGTGATATACTCATTCTTTGAGCTAAGAGCAAGCCTCTATTCTCTCTTGTGCATGTGTTGCACTTGGTGAGATTAGAGAGTAAACCCTAAGTGCATGTGTTGCCTTAGGTAGTGGATTGTGTATCCACGTGAGCGTTGACACTTGATTAGTTCAAGTGAAAGTTCGGATTTGTTACTCTTGGTGTTTGCCGACACCTAGACGGCGTGGAGGCATCGTGTGCGGTGATCTTCTCAAGAAGCTTGTGAGAAGACCCGGCGGTTTGTGAGTGGTTTGGTGCTCACCATCTCCGGAGTGGAGGAAGAGTAACCATAGTTGAGTGAGGTGTTGGTTCGGTTAGGAACCGGTCCAAGTGTTTGGACTTACCTCGGAGGTATTGGCTTAATTAGTGGAGCCGGTCCAATTCGTTTGGGCTAACCTCAACGTGGATTAGGGGAGACCGGCAAGTCTCCGAACACCACGGTAAAACATAATAGTGTCATCTTGTTTTTACTTGTGCTTTACTTTGAGTAATTTATATTCTTGCTTTAATTGCTTATATATCTTGTATGATTGCTCATATTGTATTGTGTTCATATTGTCGGTGCACTTAGTTGAGCCTAGTTGATTTAGGTTTTAATTGAGCAAAACCAATTCGCTATTAGCTTCCGCATTTACATATTGGTTTAGCGCGAAAGAATTTTAAAACCGCCTATTCACCCCCCCCCCTCTAGTCGGCCACCTCGATCTTACAATCGGGAGTGTCATTGTTTGAGATGAAGTCTCTGAAAGGTTTTGTTGTGATCAACTCTGATCCGGTTGGTTACATCGTGTGGGTAAAGTGTACACCCTCTGCAGAGTGTTAAATCAATCTATTCGAATAGCCACGTCCTCGGTTATGGACATGCTCAGGAATTTCACACGAGGGGTAGATTTTCATAAAACAAATAGGAAGGGTCAGCTGTGTGAGATAACTTGTGCAGCTGTGTGAATAACTTGATTAGACTGTGTATCCTTTGTGAAATCAATTGTTAACTTATTATTATCTATTTGTCTTGAATTATGCTTTCAATCTATTATTTGTATTCAATTGCAAATGTTGCATTTCTGCAAAACAACCACGAAGCCATTCCTTTGGAATAAGCCATCATCTATAAATTGCATTTCGTGGTATGACTTGCGTAGTACGTGTGTACTCACTCTTGCTAAACAAATCAACGTGGTGGAGGAGTCGTCACCGCTTTTGAAGAAGAGTTCTACGAAGGTTGATCGTTAGGTCTTGATCGATCGCTTTTCGTGTTAAATTGATGGGAGCCACGGAGTTTAATTTGTTTCACTGCGGTTTATTTCTTTATTGTCGACCTTGCATGGCATAATAAATGTAAAACTCGACCGTAAGGTCCCAATGATTATTTGTTATTCAAAGTACTCGTTTATTCTTATATTCGTTGTATGGATGTGATATTTCATTGATGTTGACATTTGTGTGCACTAGCGTGATCTGGATTAGTGCAGAATACATGAGGGTCCAAATTTACATATTTGAGTCCCGACAAATTTCCATAGAGGATAGCGACTTAAATATCATGGCAAAATGCCACCATTCGTTAGGTGCTCGTGATCAAAGCAATCGGTACAAGAGCCAGTGTTGACATATTCAAAGATGAGAATGGAACTGGTTAAAGGAAGCTCTTGCTATCCAATTTTCTGAAGTCATTCATAAAGAGGGCAGTAATAATTTATAAAGGAAATCACTGACTATATGCAACCCCATTTGTCCACAAGACAGGGCTGCATAAGCCTACTGATTGATGCCGGGCGAGCCAACGCCGGGCCGACTAGGACTTTTAGTTGGTTTTTAGCCGGGCCTCGGGCCATTGCCCGGGCCCGAGGCCCACTCCGCCCGATTGATGCTAATCACATGGCCTCTCAGACTAATTAAGGTAACCTTTTCTAATTAATGAATCTGAAAGTTCAGTAGGGACCTACAACCAATGTCTGTATACAATACCACTGTGCAAGGATCTGCCCTAGATATTTTAGGTCGAGTGCCACTAGTGTGGAAGGAACACAAGTCTTTAAACCAAAATGAAACTGATGCTTAAACAACTTTAAAGTTTGAACTAAAAGTCGATACAATCCAAATACTAAAAGGACAAGTAACTTAAGAAATATCATCACTCAGCTATACATGATTTCTAATGGGTCCAACTTTCTCAAGGTTATGTTCAAATTTTGACCTATAGTCAATGAAACATCAGTCTTCGACGGAATGCCAGTTCACTCTTCTTATTCAAAACGGAATAAAACAAAATCATCAGTTATGATTGCTTATCAACCAAGCAGAAATTTACATAATTGTACTAATGCAATTTGATGTGACAGGATCTATCAGATCAGGTAGTAGTAATTGGAACAAATTTCCCTTATGATTCCTAAACACAAGACACAACTGAATGCTTAGTTCTCTGTTCTTAGTGGGAATAGCCGACATCATACCAAACTAACTAGAACAGCACAATATTCACAACCATTTTCATTCAAACAAGATTTGATAGTATCCAAGAGTGCATACAAACAGCACAATGATACAATTGATGGTCAATTTAACTAACAAAAAATGCAATGAAAACAATCCAGCCTCAGTGAACTGTAGTATCCAACATCATTCATGCACACCTTAAGGGCAAAAGATGCACCATTGATACTACTTAGTCAGTACATACTACCTGAGTGGGAGCAGGAGGAGACGACGGCACCAGAGGCAGTGGAGGAAGGGGAGAAGCGGATGCGGTGGATCGGCGAGGGAGAAGGAGGACGAGGATGAGGAGGCGGCACCTGTGGCGAGGGAGAAGGAGGAGGAGGAGGACGAACTGGCTTCTATGGAGGCGGAGGAGGAGAGGAGACCGGGGAGGGAGAGTCGGTGGAAGGGGATCTGCAGCAGTGTAGGGGGGATGGCGGGGTTGGGTGTGGCGGCGGGAGACTGCTGCGGAGGCAGTGGACGAGGAGGAGACGGCGGAGCCGGTGGATCGGCGAGGGAAAAGGAGGAGGAGGGCAGGGGAGGCGGCGGGGTCTGCAGTAGTGGAGGAGGGGGCGGGTGTGGCGGCGGGAGATGAGGAGGCAGTGGAGGAGGGAGAGTTGGCGGAGGCGGTGGATCAGCGAGGGAGAAGGAGGAGGAGGACAGGGAGGCGGTTGGGTCGGTGGAGGGGCGGCAGGTCTGCAGAGTGGAGGACGGGCGGCGGGGTTGGGTGTGGCAGTAGAAGACGAGGGGGAGGCGTCGGGATCGGTGAGGGGAGGAGGAGGAGCACATTGATGCGGCATTGATGGCGGTGGATCGACGAGGGAGAAGGGAGGCTACTGTGGAGGATTGGCGAGGGAGAAGAGAGAGGCTGCTGTGGGGATTAGGCTAGGGCACTTGACTGACGCGCAGCGAAAAAAAGGGCGCGGCAGTGAAAAAATTGGCGCTATTTCTCTCCCGAGTGTAAGAAAGACTATGACACTCGGGAATAGATTTCACCCCATTTAAACCAGTTGATATCCTGTTTCCATGTACATGCTGCTGGCTCCTATCTTCAGCTACCGAGTGTAATATAAAACACTCAGTAAATACATGTTTCCTGAGTCCTAAATTTACTTCCCGAGTGTCCTATTAAACACTCGGGAGTTTCCGAGTGTTTCCTACTAGACACTGCGTAAAAATATAGGCACTCGGGAAAAATGCGATTTCTGGTAGTGTCAACTCCCAAAAGTTTGCTATATTTCTCTCTTTTTTCCAGTGTCATGCATTTTCTTATGTACATATCCGATCTTGCATGTGTTTTTTTGGTTTTTTGGTTGTAGCTAAACCAATGCTTGTACGCATGGAGTTGACAGTGAGGCGATGAACTGGTTGCAGGTGCCTCTTGCGTAGGCAGCATCTTGCTATTTAGATATTGTCCATTTAGGAAATACACTAACTGCATGTGCTTGTGCTAAAATGTTATGCACAGATCAGGTTGAGATTACGTCCATGTTATTGAATTTGTACGAGTCAAATGTTTTGTGCGAGCATGAAAATTGTAAAATTATGTGAGCATGAAAATTTTAAAATTGTGAGCCAAATTTCAGATTTGGTTGATTTATGCACGTAGGTTCTTGTTATACATCAATTCAATGTAAAATATTAATTAAAACACGTACATACATATCTACATGTGATTTTGGATGGTGCAAAATGTTGCTCAATTGTTTGAAACTTAGTACAATAAGTCGTTACAATTTGGTTAATCACACTTTTTGTGTGCGTTCATGTTTGGCTAATCACATTTTTTTTGTCGGATTCGAAATGTTACAATTTGTGTGTTGGTGTGTTACAAATCCAAAAAATGAACAGCAGGATGATCTTAACATGAACTACAAGAATACAAGCAAATAAATATGTGTTTTTGATGTTGCAAAATGTTTGTCAATTGTTCTTAGCTTAGTAAAATTAAGTTGTTTAATTAAAAATTTTATAAAAAATAATGATATTTACGTTAAATCAGAACACAAATATCCCTTTAGAACCCTTAAAGATATTTTAAACATTTAATCATTTTTCCACAACTGAAGTAAATGGAACTATGGTGGACAGGAACTTCAACTAAGCGCATCAAAATCTAGAGGAGGAAGATGAGGTTCTTTGGTTCAAAGCAATTGAATGGAGAAGCACAGAAAATGATGAACCAAGCACTGAAGACTGCCAAAGCCAGTGAAGGAAAGAACTCGGTTCAGGTTACCGCAAGCAAGGAAATCTAATTAACTTCGGGTAGTAGGGGAGAACGATGTGGAACATGATGTGACGCGGTCAGGTCTTGGAAAATCTCACCGAATTTGGAGATCGACTCGGCGGGTTGCATTAGGAGCTCGGGCCTTCCGTTCCATCACCATAACACAAGCAATACAAGCTCACAGAAGTGCTTCATCTCCTCGGTGTAATCGCGTAATGGCTTCTTTCCTTTGGTAGTGGGGATGGTACTCGGCCTGGCCAACGATCACTTTGGCCTAGATCTAGCGGCTCGCGGCGCGTGTCGGCCGCAAGAAGGGCAACATCTCTGGTCTTCACCGACGACGTCACCGTCGAGGGCTTCTGCCGCAGCCAGTTCGGCACGTCTTTGCGCCCTGGTCGCCGGTCCGCCGTCGGAGCTCGCCGCTGCAGCGTTCTAGCCGACCCTGTTTCCCCTCGCTGTGCACCGGAGAAGACGGAGCACTGTGCTCCAGACTCGGCACTGTGCCGACTTGTTTGAGCCGCACCTAGATAGTGAGCCGGTAGTCCTCTTGCTTATATTTTATGAAAATTAACGTAGTTTGATTTAATGTTACTTTATTTAAGAATAAGACTATTTTACCCCTTTAAGTATTGATATACAGACAAGTGACCTCCTAAACTAAAAAATAGACCTTTGACACCCGAAGTTGCAAAACATGACAAATTATCCCCGAGGTCGTTTCATGCGGTGGTATTATGACGTGAAGTCCATTTAGCCTTGTTTCGCCAGTCGGCCAACGACTCACTAGGTTAGGCGGCAAGGATTTTATGAGTTCGCTGGCGTAAAATTCCCTAAAAAAGAAGCAAATCACACAACTTATCGATTTTTATAGTCAAGCATTCGCCCAAGATACCAGAGTCACGCAGATGGAGATAATCACCGCCACGCACCGATGAGGTCACCCCTTCTGCTCGACTCGGCGTCATCCCTTTCCCTCCTCCTCGTCGACCCATCCCATCCCTTGCACACTGACCTGTCACCTCTCCTTCGCGCCCACGACAACGTCCTAGCCAAGAACGCCTACCACCAGCGCTCGACGTGGCTGCTACCGTCGCAAACGCTGTTTGTTGAAGTTGCCTCCTCCTCTTCCTAATGTTCGTTGCCCCCCTCAAGCTCTCCTCTGAGCTCATGCCCGAGAGGTTGACCAAGCTTGTGGCGTGGTGCAAGCAGCGCGACATGCACACCTCCTCCTCACGTACACGACAAGTTGTGTGAAACTCTTGTGGTTGCCCTCCTCCGCGGCTGCGGCCGCCGCCGCAAAGAGCGAGTGCCCCCATCAAGTGCGATCTCAGCAGCCTTGCCACCTGTCGCTCACTGTGTAGCATCTCGAGCTCCACAGCTGAAAGATCTAGACCCGTCATTATGAGTTAATGGAGTATTTTGGTGATTAATGACAAATCTAATTATGAGACTAATTCTCTTGTTTAGTATTATCATGTGTAGTCTCATTTGGATATAAAGGTGAAATTCAACGAGGTATGCATTCGACTTATACTCTTAAATAATGTTGCATTCCTCGGATCCAAAATATAGGTTGAACTCCACCATAAGTATAACTTGAATATGTGCATATGTTTTCGTTACACATATGTGTATGCACACGTTTAGGGGGAGCTTATTCTATATTTTGTGATTTCATTAGTATTGATCCATATTCCGTTTTCCACATATATTTGAGATCTTTACTTTGAAACATATTCGTTTGAGTATATAAAACTTGTGTAGTTTTTGTATACTCATGTTTTGAGTATATAGAACTTGTGTAGTTCTTACATACTCATGTCGTGAGTATATGTAACTTGTGTAGTTCATATATACTCACGTTGTGTTACCTTTATCAAATCAAATTTATTTGTGTTTGAAATGGTTATCATCAATTACCAAAGAGGGAAAGATTGAGGTATCTTGTCCCACCATTATGAGTTAATGGTATAGTGTGGTAATTAATGATAATCATATTGTGGAACTAACATTTTCCATGAGTTAGATGAATAGGTTGTGTTCCAGGATAATGAAGACTTGGGATGATAATGAGTTGATCATCAAGTTAAGAGCTTGGTGTAAAGGATGCATCATGAGTTGATGCTTATCAAGAAGAGATGGTCATGAGTTGATCGTCAAGACAAGAGAAGACCCATCATGTGTTGATGGAGGTCAAGCAAATGATCATCATGTGTTGATGATTATCAAGTTAATGACCTGGACTTGAAGTGATGATGTGCGTCATCAAGCTTCAAGAAGATGCAAGGCAGAGGTATGACTAACTAGGGCTAAGGATGTATTCCTAGTCTTTTACCGGTCTTGGTGTTTGGTTGAAAGACCGGATTGCTAGTATAGGTTGCCGTACTATTAAGAGAGCTCTTAACTAGTAGTTTGAGTTAGTTATGTGTTGATAGCTCAATATGGTTGCTCTAGCTCATCTAGGCATGATACTATTTATTTGCGCATGTATTTTACAAATAGTCGAGGCTCATGCATAACCCTTGTAGTATGTGACTTAAATTTGCAAATGTGTTTTGCAAATGGTGTAAGTCCATGTACCTTATTCCTTGTGATGAGTATTCTAAAATATTGGCAAATGTGTTTTGCAACTAGCTGAGAATATCATCTTTTAACCTTGTTGAAATTGTACTCAAATGGGCAAATGTGTTTTGCCATTTGAAGTGAAGCAATGTGTTTTGCTTCTGTGGTCTGCCGGTCAGACCGCCTGTGTGGACCGGTCTGACCGGTGGCCAATCGGTCGAACCGGCCATATGTTGTCGGTCCGACCGATTTGCTTTGACTTGGAATCTATGTCCGGAAGTTCTGCCCTTGTGAAAATGGAACTTCCGATGTAAGGAAGTTCCGGGGTTCGTGCGGAACGATTATTTCAGAGAGCGCCCGTTTTGGGACTTAGCCAAATTTCCACCAGTATCGGGCCACCATTGCGGTGGTCCGATCGATGGCGGTCGATCGCCATTGCATGGCGGTCCGATCGGTCAAGGCCCAACGGCTAGATTTATTGTTGTTGAGGCACGGCGGTCCGACCGCCATTAGTTAGCGAGGCCGACCGACTCGGTCGATTTGAGGAATCTTCTCCCAACAGCTAGTTTTTGTGTGTGGGCTATATATAGCCACCTTGGCTGGTTGGGAGAGGTTGCTAAAAATTGCTGGTTCTATTGTTATGTGCTATACTCATTCTTTGAGCTAAGAGCAAAGCTTTCTTCTCTATTGTGCATGTGTTGCACTTGGTGAGATTTGAGAGTAAACCCTAAGTGCATATGTTGTCTTAGGTAGTGGATTGTGTATCCACTTGAGCTTTGACACTTGATTAGTTCAAGTGAAGGTTGAGATTTGTTTCTCTTGGTGTTTGCCGACACCTAGACGACGTGGAGGCGTCGTGCCCGGTGATCTTCTCAAGAAGCTTGTGAGAAGGTCCGGCGTGTTGTGAGTGGTTTGGTGCTCGCCATCTCCGGAGTGGAGGAAGAGCAACCCTAGTGGAGCGAGGTGTTGGTTCGGTTTGGAACCGGTCAAAATGGTTGGACTTACCTCGGAGGTGTTGGCTTAATTAATGGAGCCGGTCCAACGTGGTTGGGCTTACCTCAACGTGGATTAGGGGAGACCGGCAAGTCTCCAAACACCACGGTAAAACATAATCGTGTCATCTTGTTTTTACTTGTGATTTACTTTGAGCAATTTACATTCTTGCTTCAATTGATTATATATCTTGTATGATTGCTCATATTGTACTATATTCATATTGTTGGTGCACTTAGTTGAGCCTAGTTGATTTAGGTTTTAATTGTGCAAAACCAATTCGTTATTAGCTTCTGCATTATATATTGGTTATAGCGCGAAAGAATTTTTTAAACCGCCTATTCACCCCCCTCTAGTCGGCCACCTCGATCTTACAACAGCTTCCTCCTTCCTATCATCCTCGTCCTCGTCCTCCACTGGTATCGTCACAACATGCTGCGGCGGCGGCAAGTGGCGGTGAGGGCTAATGCTGTGCCACCTGCTTTGGGGATGGGGGCGCCACGGCGGCCGACGCCGGCTTCTCGATGTTGGAGCTGCAGAGTGGGCACGAGACCCACGCCTCGAGCCATGGGTCGATTCACTCCGAGTGGAACACGTGCAAGCAGTGCGACAGCAGCCGGAGATCGTTGCCGTTCTCGAACACCGTCAAGCACATGATGCACTCCAGCACACTCTTGCCAATCTTGTGCTCTGTGATCTCCCTGTACGGCATGATCGGGAATGTGGCCACCACCGTGGAGGTCCAGCCCACGCTTCTGCCTCCTGGACACCCCCTCCTCGGTCGCCGCAGCGGGGCCCTACGGCGCATCAACGTCGGCGAGGCGGCACTAGTTGATGTACGCGCAGAAGAAGAGTAGGAAGAAGAAGATGCCGATGGCCACCGTGATGAATATCAACATGGTGTGCCTGAAGGGCGTGGGCTGCTGCTACGGCGGCAAGGATTGCACATCGCCAACAGCCATGCCGACGCCGAGGAGGCACAAAACGACATGCTGGCAGAGGGGAAGTGCTCGGGTGGAAGAAACGTGAAGGGGTAAAGGGGATTTTGCGCCAGCGAACTCATAAAATCCCCCTACCAGCTCACCTAGCCGAGTCAGCTGCTAACCTAGCGAAACTGGGCTGAACGAATGCGACGTGCGCAATACCATTGCATGAAACAACCTTAGGGGGTAAGTTGTCCGGTTTGACAACTTCGGGGTGTGAAAGGTCCGCTTTTTTAGTTCAGGGGGTTACTTGTCTACATATCGATACTTGAGGGGGATAAAATGGACTTCTTTTTGTTATTTATAGTTTGAAAGTATTTTTAGAAACAAGTTAAGGAGCCGAGCCAGAGTGAAATCCAATTTCATTCGAAATTGATTCATTTCAATGTTTAACAAAATAACTGTCTAATTAGAATAATTTTGAACCGAGCCAATGAGCCCCACTAACGACCTTTTTTCCACCCCTAGCCGTTGGGGGTACAATCAGAGTGGATCTGGACGGATATCGCTCATCTTGTATCCTATTTTATTTCTCTCTCTCTAAATCATAGTCGGACACGGATAGTGTCGGATATCCATTTCTCTATCCCGTAGTCGCTGAAGAATCTAGACCCATCATTATGTGTTAATAGAGTATTTTGGTGATTAATAACAAATCTAAATATGAGACTAACACCTTTCATTGATTAATGATAAATCTATTTGTGAGACTAACTCTCCTGTCTAGTATAATTTTGTGTAGTCTCATTTGGATATAGAAAGGTGAAAACTATGGAGGTATGCATTCGACTTTATATTCTTTTATATTGTTGCATTTCTCGGATCCAAAATATAGGTTGAACTCCACTATAAGTATAACTTGAATATGTGCATATGTTCTTATTACACATTCGTGTATGCACACATTTAGGGGGAGTTCACTCTATATTTTGTGGTTTCATTAGTATTGATCCATATTCCATTCTCCACATACATTTGGGATCGCTATTTTGAAATATATTCTTGAGTATATAAAAGTTGTGTAGTTCATATATACTCATTTGTTATCTCATTTATCTACATTCAATTTATGTGCAACTGAAGTGGTTATCATCAATTACCAAAGAGGGAAAGATTGAAGTATCTTATCCCATCATTATCACTTAATGGTATGATATGGTAATTAATGATAATCATATTATGGAACTAATATTTTCCATGAGTTGGATGAATAGGTTATGTTCTAGGATGATCAAGACTTGGAGTAAAGGATGAATCATGTGTTGATGTGTATCAAGAGCTTGAAGAAAAAAAAAATCATCGTGTGACGATGATGATTCAAGAAGAGGAGATGATCATGGGTTGATCATAGTGTCAAGAGAAGACCCATCATGTATTTATGGAGGTCAAGTAAAGGATGCATCATGTGTTGATGTATATCAAGACTCGGTATGAAGAATGTCATCATGAGTTGATGAGCATCGAGTCAAGATTCCGAAGTAAAATAAATCATCATGTGTTGATGATTATCAAAGCCAAGGATCCGAACTTGAAGTGAAAATGTACGTCTTCAAGCTTCAAGAAGATGCTTAGGGCAAAGGTATGACTAGCTAGGACTAAGGATGTGTTTCTAGACTTTTACCGGTCTTGGTGTTTGGTTTGAAGACCAGATTGCTAGTATAGGTTGCCGTACTATTAAGAGAGGTCTTGACTAGTAGCATGAGTTAGTCATGTGTTGATAGCTCATTGTGCTTGCTCTAGCTCATCTATACATGGAGCTATTATTTGCGAATGTGTTTTGCAAATAGTCGAGGCTCATGCATTTAATCCTTGTAGCATGTGACTATACTTTGCAAATGTGTTTTGAAAGTTGTTGAAATCCATGTACCTACTCCTTGTGGTATGATCTAAGTTTGCAAATGTGTTTTGTAAATTGTTGGGATTTATGCATTTTTCTTTGGCATGGTTTAAGATTGCTTATTGCATTTCTTTAGACTTAGACCATGGTAATTGCTATTTGGAGTTGTTCTTCTTGATTTGATCAAATGTGTTTGAGATCAATCAAACAAATGGGTTGTGTAGCCCTCTGAATAAGCTTTCCATAGAGTCCAAGATCACTCAATTCCGACATCAAAGTCAAAAGTTATGATCGTTTTTCCGAGTGTCGCCTGTGCTGAAATCTAGGGCCGGACTGACCGCAGTTGAAAGCCCAGACTGACCACAGTTGAAAGTGTGGATTGACCGCCATGTGTTGGCCGGTCTGATCGGGTCCCAGTCAGGGTCGCGGTCAGCTTTTTCCAGAAGATGTGTTTTTTTTTTCTAGATTTGTTGATTTCTCTATGGAGCAGTCTGACCGTAGTTATAAGGGCGAACTGACCGCCGTTGAAAGCCTGGACTGACCTCAGTTATATGCTCGGACTGACTGGACCCCCGGGTCATTGACCCGGTCATCTTTTTCAGAGAGTGTGTTTTTCTGGATTTCTTGGAACGGTCTGACCGGCTGGTCCGGTCTGACCGGACTTGGGTTGGCGGTCAGACCGTATGTGTCCAACAGCTAATTTTATAGCCGTTGGAGGAGGCGTGGTTTGACCGGCCACTTGCATGCGGTCAGACCGGCCTTCGTTGATTTTCAACTGATTCTCTCCATAACGGCTAGTTTTTATGAGGGGGCTATATATACCTCACCTTGACCAGTTGGGAAAGGATCTTTGGCACCTCTATTAATTCCTTTGAGCAAAGAGCAAGCCCTCTCATATCTTATATGAATGTGTTGCACTTAGCGAGCTTAGAGAGCAAACTCTAAGTGCATGTGTTGTCTTAGGTAGTTGATTGTGTATCCATTGAGTTTAGACACTTGATTAGTTCAAGTGAGAGTTGAGACTTGTTACTCTTGGTGTTTACCGACACCTAGACGATGTAGAGGCGTCGTGTACCGGTGATCTTCTCAAGAAACTTGTGAGAAGGCCCAGCGTGGTTGTGAGTGGTTTGATGCTCACTATAGAAACTTGTGAGAAGGTCCGGTGTGGTTGTGAGTGGCTTGATGCTCACCATCTCCGGAGTGGAGGAAGATCAACCCCAAATGGATCGAGGTGTTGGTTCGTGTTCGAACCAGTCCAAGTGGTTGGACTTACCTCGGAGGTGTTGGCTTAATTTGTGGAGCCGGTCCAATTCGTTTGGGCTTACCTCAAAGTGAATTAGGGAAGACTGGCAAGTCTTCGAACACCACAGTAAAACATAATCGTGTCTATTATGGTTTGTTCTACTTTGTGCAATTTGCATTTCTTGTATTAATTGCTTATATATCTTTGTATGCTTGCTAGTCTTTATTTGTTGTGTATTGTTGGTGCACTTAGTAAAGACTAGTTGATTTAGATTTTAATTATGCAAAACTAAATTGTTATTAGTTTCCGCATCATAAATTGATTTTAACCAAAGAAGTTTTTAAAACCGCCTATTCACCCTCTCTCTAGTCGGCCTTCTCGATCTTACAGTCACCCCGCGAGCCTTCGGTTGGTTGGTCGTACGAAAATTATTTGCTTCTTTTGCACCCCCTACACAGAACATTAGATAATGAGATGCAATCGGAGCAAACACGGAGAGACTAATCGCAGAGATGTTGAAGGAAAAACACTCAATATCCCTTACATGCTTAAATGCAGCAACCTAACTGTCTATTATCCTGTTTCTAAGTGAAGTCGCAACAGACTTTCTTTACACCATCTGATATACGGATACATACGGACGTATATCACTCATCTTGTATCATATTTCGTATTTTTCCTCGGAGTTAGACACAGATGGTGTCGAATACCCATTTATTCTTTTTGTATTCGCTCTGCAAGTCTTCGTTGGTCGAGAATTATCCGCTCCAAGACCTACTGAGATGCACGCTAGTTGGCTAAGCCAAACCGCGACGGCGCAAGCTGGCCTCGAGTCCGATTGACTAAGACATGATGTTGAATTCACTGACACGCGGGCACTGTTTGTAAGGTTTAGCAGCACCAACAGTCGTTTACAAAATTTTACGTCTCGAACTCGGCCAAAAATAATACTTTAAAGAATCCAGTATCCCAGGACAAACAAATACAAAAGTTCAGTTTATTTCAACAAAGTCAAAAAAAAAATCCAGTACACTATAGCAAATACCATAAAATTTCAGAGAGTCAATGTTGCCTTTTTTTTAATAAAAAAAAGACCAATAATCAATTAGAAGAAAAGGACCCTCGCCGTGCCGAGCAACAAAACAAGTAAGCGCGAGAAAGGCAGAACACACGCACACCCCTGCCGGCCCCCACCGAATGAATGCTACCCTTGCGGTGGCGGCATGGCGAAGCACCGAGAAATTGCAGGACAGAGAGGAAGACAAGCAGACGAGGAAAGCAAGCGGGACTGCAAGGCTGCTCCTCCGTCCATCCCTCTCTCCGGTCCAGTGGTGCGTACCATCATCATCACCACTGCACCACCTAGGCTGGCAGAGGACCCCAAATCCCTCTCCCTCTCTCCCTCCTCAGCTTTCCTCTCCTGCCAAAAGACCATGTGAAGGCAGGGGTAGTTGGGTCATTTCCCAGCCTAACATCAGCAAACAGCAGTATTTAATTGGCAGGACTGCGATGCCAAATACTGCCGCGCGCGCGCACAGTTCACACACCATCATCCCCCCAATCAATGCGTACAAAACCCGTCCACCACCATCTCTCAACCACTGCACCAGCGTGGACGCAAACACACCGTTGCACCCACCCACGATCCACCCACCGTTTCTCTCTCTACATCCATTGGGATTCTCTCTCCACAGGACAGGGGCGGGCAAAGAAGGTAAATCGAGAAAGATCCCACCCCAGCCATTCGCGGAGAGGGGAGACCATGTCCATGTCTCCCCAACCCCAATTCTTGCTTTTCCTAATGGCCCATTTGTGGGATAGATCGATGGACCATGACATCTCTAGAGAGAGAAACAAGAGCAAGGAATATGCAGGGCACAGGCACAGAGAGGGCTGCACTGCACCATCACATTCACAGCACCAGAACACCTCCTACCGCTTTATCCCCTACTGTCTCTACCACCATCGAGGACACGAGTTCCAACCTCCTCGTGGTGGAGACGGAGGCAAATCAAAGCCCGAGCAGGGAAAGGAGGGACAGCGCCCCACTACTCCCATCTATCTACCATTAGTCCAATCCATTACCACCGCACCGCAGCCTACCCACCCTCTCCTCTGCTACCGCCACTAGAGTCTAGATAGAGAAACAAGAGAGGTCGTTGATAGAGATGAGAGACGAGCTGGTGTTTCTTGGCGTGCTTGCTCGCTCGCCCTCCTGTCCCCCATGCTACCATGGGCCTTTTTGGGTTTTTGGCACCACCTCATGGGTCAGAGGAGCCCCATCCGTTGCCTTCACACGGCGCAGGAAGAGAGAGAGAGACCGGGGAGGAGAAGAGGGATTGAAGCAAGCGCAAGAGACTCCCCCCACCTCCACTTCCCCTTGGCCTTTATTTCTATATTGTCTCCTTCCTTCCTCGTTCCTATCTCCTCCTCTCTCTTTCTCTCTCCTTCGTCTTTCTCTCCCGTTCTGCTCTCCGACAGGTTTCTTGGTCTTTGGTTTATTGGGTGTTTGAGGGCGGCCATGAAGAAGGGCAAGAAGGTGGTCTTGGCGCAGCCTGTGGTGGCGGCGTCGTCGCCGCTCTGTCGTGCGGCGAGGCCCGTCCATGGCGGTCTTGGTGGCGGGGGTGAGGCGTACAGGGCGAGGCTCAGGTACCAGAGCCTCCTCCAGGACTACCAGGAGCTCGTCAAGGTGGGTTCTTGCCTGTTCTTGCCGTGGTTGGTCTGCGTGATCTGATCTTGGTTTTGGGGGGTTTTGCGATGTTTGATCGATAATTTTTTTTTTGTGTGTGGGGTTTTGTTTGACCGCATCTTGATATTGGTGTTGGTTTTTTGTGGGTTTTTGTGACGTTTGTCGGTGAGATCTTGGTGGTTATGTTCTTGTTTTCATCTTGATGGGCTCTCGGGTTTCACGATTTCTTTGGGGTTTTGTTGGCGTTGCTGCAGATCTGGTGTTTCCTAGGTTGCAACTCTTGGGTTTAGATTTGGTGTTCAAGGTTTGTCCTTTTGCCTCTTAACTTGGTATGGCATCATGTTGATGTGCTCTAATGTTGCTTGAGGGGCGTATTAATTCATTTTGGTTTGCAATTCAGCTTTTATCAAAAGGTTTGTATCGTTTTGGTACTGATAATGGTTTGGGTTATCTCAACGCACGGTTTGATGGTATCTGACGATTAGCTCATCTTTAACTTCCTCAGGAAACTGAAGCAAAGAAGAAGCGATTGCATATGATGAAGCCGAAGAAGCGGAGGATTTTGGGCGAAGTCAAGTAATCATCATATGTTAATTATTTCATTTTATATGTGATTTTCATTCCATCCTGCTGATAACAACAGGTTTTTGCGGAGAAGGTACAAATCCATGTCTGAAAATCCTTCTCAGCCAGTTGTCTACAGACTGAAGAATCCAGCAATGCCACCCGCATTGCGGGCTACTGCTTGGGCTCACGACGAAGAGCACAGGTCGGTTCAGGCTGTTGGGAGCTCAAGCAAAGGTCCGTCCGTGCTGCAGCGAACACAACATTCCGCTCCAAGAGCATCTCCAGTGATCGACCTCAACGAGGCTTGTGAGCCGGTATAGTTGGGGAAACCTCAGTTCTCTAGTTGCATTGTCTGTGAAATTGCAAATTTGTTATCTGATTGATGTTTGGTTAATTATTTTCAGAGTTTTGAGGAGATGGAGGAATTTCATGGTCACCAGGAGCCTGTTAGGGTTGAGAAGGCGAACAAGTGCCCATTGGAAGGTGATGTTGCCACCGGTCCCGGTGATGCAAAAATACCGGCATTCTGGGATGTGCGTAGTGCGGCGGGGCGAGCTGGGAAGAGGAAGATCTCATGGCAGGATCAATTAGCTCTGAGGGTATAGGTTGATAACTGTACTGAGTGTGATAGTAGTAGCAAGTGTATTTCGTCTCTGGTCCTCGAGTTGCAAAAGAATCCTCGGAGGAATCGTGTAACAGCCTATTTTGGTAAAAATTTCATGAATTTCAAAAACTTTGTTGCATTTAAAAAATTTCTGAGAGCCTTGCCTTTAAATTTAAACAATTTTATTGTCTTAAATTTGGATTTGCAAAAATCCAAATGTTTAATTGTGTGCAAAACCATCTTTGAAATCAAATTCAAATCAATTCTTGAAATTTTAAATAAAAAAATTCAAATCCTTTCTTTCCCCTCTCCCCTCCCTCGTGTTGTTTGCCGCTGATTGCCCACCTTCAGCTCTTCTTCCTGGGCCCAGCCCAGACCAGACCTCTCCTTCCTCGCCCCAACCCAGTCGGTCTGTCGTATTATCACTTCCTTTTCCTCTTCACGTCTCGTGAGCAAGTTGAGCCCATGCGCAGCCGCTGCCCAGTAGCAGCCATCCTAGCGCCTTCACTCGCGCGCGCGCATGCTCACTCTTGTGCAGGCCTGATCCCACCAGTCAGCCGGCACTATTCTTCTTTTCTCGTTCACTCTCTCGCTCCCACCCTCTCTTCGTGTGAAGAAGAGGCACTCGAGTGCCTGTAGCTGCCGTTTCTCGAGCCTTGTTCCATCGTGAGATCGTCCCATTCGTGCGCCAGTGCCCGTTGCACGCCACTCCGCTCGATTGCCTACGCCATGCCGACCGCCTCCTCTTTCTTCCTCTCCTCTCTTTAAGGCCAAGCCGAGCGTGTCACGTGAATCAACATCTTTTCCTCTGTTTTCCTCCAACGTTCCCCCCTTTACTCCACCCCGGGTAGAGAGGAGGTTAGCCGTGCAAGTTGTCTTGTGAGACCCCGGTTTATCAGTCATGTAATGCTTAACCATCCATTCGGTACTAGCATCCCAAATCAAATAAATCGAGACTCGAGATATGTATACTTCCCAGAACAGCAGTATACACACCTCTTTACAAAAAGTCATGCATCAATTCTATTCATTCACATAGAACCGAAGCAAAAGCACAAACCAGAAGATAAGCTAAATAAAAGATAGTTATTACAAAAGAGAGGCCGACCGACCAAATACATATAAATACAAAAATAAACAGCAGAAGCAAAAGTGCCATAAGATGGCTATAAACAAAAGAGCCAATCAGTGTGCCTTTAACCCACAAGGCAACCGATCGAACCGCCAAGCTAGTCGTCAAACCCGCAGCACATCTCACAAAAGTGAGGCCCTTGGGGTGACGGCATCTTGTCTTCTCCAACTTCGACCACCGGCATCCATCCATCTATTCTGGTCGTTGAGGTCAGTCTCCGTCTTCATCTTCTTGCATGTTGGAACTGCCTTGACCTCGTCTATCATGCTTGCCTCGATGAGGTCCTACGCCCGTCTACTACAATGTTACATATCCCTAAATTGCAAATTAGTGCTAAACCACAACTTGAACCTGTTTTTGCAACAAAGAGGAAAGAAACAAGAAAGGGCTTCGGCTAAGAGGGAGGAGCGAGAGGTAGGCCGAGGAGGAGGGAGGTCAAGCTATGGAGAGTTGCCAATCAGCTAAACCAAGAAGAAAGAAGCCAAGGAGATAACAAATCCAAATTGCATTCGGATTGAGCAAAATTAGGACAAACCGCATTGGATTCGGATTGGATTGATCCCAATTCGAATTTTCATTGAAAAGTATAGCAATTAGGTTAGTTTAATTTCTGAATTAGAGTAGCTTTTATTTTTGAATTTAGAAATAAGAGAGAGGGAATTCAGCCACATGGCCAAAACCAAGTGGAATTTGGATCCCCCTAATCTGAGTGGAATAGGTGTAGAATCTAAGGTTGTCACCTCATTTATCACGTGAGCCTTAAAATAAGCTTTCCAACATGTACTCGTGCATAAAAAAACGAACTCTGTATGGGGAAGTTATGTGCTTTTCAAGTCTGGATCCTTCCAAATTTGATGTGAATTCCAAATTGGAAAGAGTTTCTTCCCCTAATCCAAATTGGAAAAGGAGTAGGGCCCCTATTCCAAAATTAAGGTGGAAAACCACCCCCTTGGATAGCCGTAACATCCAAAATTTTGGGTTTTTTTAAAAAAATTATTTTAAAATAATTAATTTAAATATTTGGATTTTAAATCGAAGTTCCTGATAATTCAAAGGTCTTTTTTTGAAGTTTTAAAAATAAAAGGAATCACTTGGAATTTATTGGATTAATTTAAAGCTTAATTTGAAATTTCATAAAATGAAAAATATTTGAAATGATTAAAATAAACTTCAGCTAAATCTATTCAGGCTCTAAGGATTTTTGTTGAATTTTCTTGAATTTTTTCAAATTTATTTTATTTTATTTCTTTTTCTCTCTCCTCTCATCTTCTTCCTCGTGTGAGTTCTTCTCTGTTTTTTCTTTCTTCCCAAGATGTGCCTTCATGGCACAAGCCTCGCCGTCCAGCCCCTCACTGCCAGCCACCGCCAACCCCACCGCCGACATCGCCCTTCACCACGCTTCCCCGGGTCCTGGCCATCGCCACCCCTCCCCTTGTTCCCTGCCTCTCCCTTGCTGCCACTACCGAGCTCCTGAGCTCATGCATCCGCACTCAACTCACCAAAATCAAATCCGTCAGAGGCGTTATGGCCCCGTCATCATCAATCACACCATGTCTCCATCAATTGCACATTTCCTCCATCAATTTGTGGATATCGTGAGGATATGTGCACGATCTCAGGATGATGAGTCAATTGGCAATGGCTTTGTTGGTTTACAAAATCTCGCGTTTTCGGGGTTTGCTTCAAGCTGTCAGACCACAGGCGGTCTGACCGGTGGTGTGGGGCGGTCAGACCGCCCGTGGAGAGGTCGGACCGGCCTTGGTTGCCGGTCGGACCGGCCTGACCTAAAAGTGGCTTTTGGAGCTAAGCCAAAAATAGGTTGTGTAGGCAGGTGAGGGGAGTCTCCTGGATGTGGTCACATCATTTTTGGAGCTCCCAGTCAAAAGTTCTATTGAGTTGAAAATTCCAGAAGGTTTCGGTTTTCACGCTGAAAATTTGGCTAAGTCTTTTCGGGCGGTCCGACCGCCGTTGTGAGATCGGTCCGACCGGCCTGGGATCGGTCGGACCGGCCTTGTGGGGCGGTCAGACCGCCGATGACTTGGAGGTTAGCCAAGTTGGCATTGAGTTGATTTGAATGTGTTTTATGGATGGATTTCAATGCTTTATTGTTGTATATTGCATTGTGGAACTAACGTGGGTCAAGTTGTGAAGAACTTGTTCCCGAAAACGATTTGTTTGTCTATTGCTGTGCAGGTGGCTTGCAGGTCAACGACGTCAACGGTAAGGTGGATCGGGACTACGCTTGGAGAGCTGAGGTCCAGAACGATCATGGATGCCGGGTGAGGTCGTGTGACTCAAGCATGGTGCAGAATGGGCAAGATGGATCGAACGTGTAGTTCGACTGTTGGTTGGATCAAAGTGCGGAAGTCTGAGCGAGTCTCTCGGGAGATTCGATGGGATTTGGACAGAGAGGCTTGGCGACGTGATGAGAACCACTGATCAACCTACACGTGGTGAAGCGATTTATTGCTTCAATAGTTATGTGTGTGTGGGTCCCATGTGTGAGTGGGTCCCAAAAGAGAAACCCTAGGTCTCTAGTATAAATAGAGAGGGGGGAGATGAAAAACCCCCCAAGCATTCATTTGGCCCCTTCTTACTTTTTCTAGGGTTTGGAGGAGAGGAGAGGAGAATCTAGGGTTTGGAGAGATTGTGAGTGTGCTCCTTGTGTGAGCTCTTGTCCTCCTTTGTGGAGAGGCTTTGTAAGCATCTAGTGTGATCAAACTATCTTGTGATGCTTAATTGAAAGATCAATTGTCCCCTTTGTGTTCTTCTCTCTTTTGGATAATTTTGGTGCTTCCTTGATTCAAAGGTTTATGCTTGGTCTCTTGGCCTATTTTATCTTGCTTTGATGTGTGGGAATACTCCCACAAGCAAGTCTTGAATCAAGATTTTCATATTTCTAGGGTTTATGCACTTCTTTTGTAAAACCTTGAGAGATCGATTCTGCGGAGTGGATCTGAAGGATCGTCGCTAGAAATAGGTCTCTAATATCATTAGGGAGGTGTGCTCGAAATTTGGTCAAGTTTCATTGGTTGAATCAAAAGTTGGATCAAATTTCGTTTTGGAGTTGGGCTTGATTTTCAGTACTGGACTGAACCGGTCTGACCGGTTGTGCAACGGCGGTCCGACCGCCCGCTTTTCAGACCGCTAGTACTGCCGGGTCGAACCGATATCCAACGGTCCGACCGCCAGTTAGTAGCCGGTCCGATCACGATTGATTCGCTGGTCGACCGCCTGCTGTAGCTTGGCCGGACCGCCGAGCACCAGCCTCGTAACAGTGAGTTCTTTTCTCCATTTGTGTCATGTGGTTGAGGGGTTTATCAAATCCAACACAAGGCTTCCATTGGCGCCATCGATCTTCTTAGCTTTCATAGCTAAAGGAGTAAAGTTCGTGTTGTATTTGATTTAGGCGAGAAAGTTGAGAAAGCGCCTATTCACCCCCCCTAGTCGCCTTTACGGTCCTACAAGTGGTATCAGAGCCGGTTAGCTCTTCTCATAGATCTTAACCGGTCTTTGGAGCCATGGCGACTGACAAGTACTCAACCAAGCCACATATTTTTGATGGAGTTGATTTTGCGTATTGGAAGGCCCGAATGCAGGCCTACATCGAGGCTCAAGGGCACGCAATTTGGCTTAAGGTGAAACACCCTTATGTCGTGCCAGCCGATGATAATTTGATCACTCCAGATGTGGAGAACAACAGCAGGGCTCGGAATTTTTTTGATCTAAGGCCTCAGTCGATCGGAGTTTGAGCGTGTTGCTCATTTGCGGTCTGCTCATGAGATCTGGCGGACTCTTTGTGATTATCACGAGGGGTCCACTGCGATCAAGGAAGTGAGACAGAACCAGCTGAAGAAAGCATACTCTAAGATCGAGCAAAGGCCTAGTGAGTCTTTAGACGAGCTGTGGGGGAGATTTTCTAAAATTCTTCATGATCTCCGCGCTGTTGATCTTGTCTTCACTGAGTCGGAAAATGCACGCCAACTATTGGGTGCTCTGGATGTGAAGGTCCGGGGGATGAAGATCACTGCCATAAATGACAACACTGTCATGAGTGAGCTTACCATGGATAAGCTTTACTCTAGGTTGAAGACGCATGAGATTGATTTTATCTCGCGTCTCCCCATGACAGATTCGATGGCTTTAGTGGTCGACCAATCTAAGGGTAGATATTTTGATTCTTTTGATGTTAGCTCATCTGGTTTTTCTTTGTCTGCTTTGCATTCCTTGAGCGATGAGCAACTTGAGAGACTACCTGAAGATGATTTAGCCCTCCTATCCACTAAATTCACGAGAGCTTACAACAATGTGAGAAATAGGAGGAGAGGTGGACCTATCACATGCTTTGAATGTGGTGAGCCGAACCACATTCGCTCTAGATGCCCCAAGCTGAAGGGCAAGGAGGAGAAGGAGTCACATAGGCATCCTCAAGCGAGAGATGCTAAGCACAAGAAGACAAACTATCGCAAGTTTGTCAGCCGAGTCCTTGAAGCTCTAGAGGATGTGAGCATGGATGATGTGGACTCGGAGGCAGAGGACGACAAGAGTGACTCCCGTGGCAAGAAGAAGGCACGTGATTTCACGGGCATGTGCTTCATGGCTAAGAACAGCCACGACAGCGACTCCTCCAACAGCGAGGATCCTTTTAGTGATCCCGATGAGGTATGCCCTTCACTTCCTGACATGAAAAGAGCTTTGGTACTTGCTGAACAAAAACTGCATAAGCAAGCTAAATTGATTAAGAAACAGGATACTATGATTGATAATTTGAACCTAGAAGTTGTTAGGCTCAAATCCATTAATCCTGATGATTTTTGTGATTCATGCTTTAGCTTGCTTAATGAATTATCAAGCTTAAATAATGCTCATTCCTTTGTTGAAAAACAATTAAAAGATGCTCTTGTTGAACTAGAAACTCTCAAGTCTAGTTCTGTTTGCATGGATGCTATTCCGCTTGATGTGACTGCTTTAGACGCTATTCCGTTAACTTGCTCAAATTGTGCTTTGCTAGAATTAAAACTGGATAGCTCTTTAAAAGAATTGCAAAAATTTGATGCTAGTCACACTTGCTCTCATTGTAAGAACAATAGGATTAAAATGCAAGAGATGGCCGAAATGGTCGTTTACTCTAGAGCTGCATCGTGTGAAAATTGTCCTAAGCTTACAATTGAGATTGAAGCTTTAAATAAGACTCTTGAAGAGAAAGCTAAAATTGAAAAATCCATGTCTCTTACTGCTTCCAAGAAAGTCATTGATTCTTCCTCTTGTATGTTGCATGCTGATGTTGAAACTGTTGTTGGTAAGATACAAGAGGCTTTTAGAGTCAAATTTAAGGAGCAGTTAAATAGTATTGGGGAGTCCTATTGTGTGTCTTGTGAGGCTCTTAAAGTGGAAGTGGATCTTCTTAAGAGCAAACATGTTGAGGCAATCAATTCTAAAAAGTGCTCTAATTGTGGAGTTTTGGGAAAAGAGAATGATTACCTCAAAATGACTCTTGAGAAGTTTTCTAGTGGGAAAAAGAAACTCAACTTGATTTTAGATCAATCCAAGGTGAATGTGAAAAACAGTGGCCTAGGCTTTAAGTCCCTAGAGCTTTCCAAGAATCACCCACCAAAGACGGCTAGAGTTGTGAAAAGTGGTTTAGTTGAGCAAGAACCTCCTAAGACTTCAAAGGTTGCTTTTAAATCTGCAGGTTCTGCTCAAACTCCTTCTAGCAAGAAAGGTGCTTCTGTTTCACCTGTACGGACCCTTCAAAAGGTCAAGTACCATTTGAAAGATCTAGACCCGCCATTATAAGTTAATGGAGTGTTTTGGTGATTAATGACAAATCCAAATATGAGACTAACTCTTTTATCAAGTATTATCTTTGTGTAGTCTCATTTGGATATAAAGGTGAAACACAACGAGGTATGCAATCGACATCTCAATCTTATATATTGTTGCATTTCTCGGATCCAAAAATATAGGATTGAACTCAACCATAAGTTAAACTTGAATATGTGCATATGACCTTATTACACATTTGTGTATGCACACATTTGGGGGAGTTTTATCCTATACTTTGTGGTTTCATTAGTATTGATCCATATTCCATTCTCCACATATATTTGAGATCTTTACTTTGAAACAAAACCTTTGAGTATACAAAACTTGTGTAGTTCGTATATACTCATGTTATGAGTATATAGAACTTGTGTAGTTCTTGTATACTCATGTTAGAGTATATATAACTTGTGTAGTTTATATATACTCAATTGTTCTCTCATTTATCATCATTATTTATGAGAAATTAAGTGGTTATCATCAATTACCAAAGAGGGAAAGATTGAGGTATCTTGTCCCACCATTATGAGTTAATGGTATGGTGTGGTAATTAATGATGATCACATTGTGGAACTAACATTTTTCATGAGTTGGATATATAGGTTATGTTCCAGGATGATGAAGACTTGGGATGATCATGAGTTGATCATCAAGTCAAGAGCTTGGTGTAAATGATGCATCATGAGTTGATGCTTATCAAGAAGAGATGATCATGAGTTGATCATCAAGACAAGAGAAGACCCATCATGTGTTGATGGAGGTCAAGTGAAGGAATGCATTATGCGTTGATGCATGTGAAGAATCGGGATGAAGAAATCATCATGTGTTGATGATGATCAAGACAAGATCCCGAAGTGAAGAAATCATCATGAGTTGTCTGGTCTTCTCCATTGCGTTCCACCTCTGGTCGAGTCGTCTGCACCATCGAGTTTGCCTCGACATGTTCTATGTCGTGCTTCTGTCTCCATCGCCCAAAGACCACCAAGTCACCGCCGACCTTGTCGAGCCACGACATTGAAACCGTTTCTTTGCATTCCCCACTTCTTTAGTGAGTTTTTCCAAAATTTGTTCGTGTCATCATCTCTGCCTCGTCGCTGGGGTTCCATTTTGCCCGTTCCAACCATCGCAATCCCTTTCCTCGCCAGCACCACTGTGAGACCCAGGTTTATCAGGCTTGTAATGCTTAACCATCCATTCGGTCCTAGCATCACAAATCAAATAAACCGAGACTCGAGACATGTACACTTCCCAGAAATGCAGTATACACACCTCTTTACAAAAAGTCAAGCATCAATTCCATTCATTCACATAGAACCGAAGCACAGCAATAAACCAGAAGTTAACATAAATAACAGATAGTTATTACAAAAGAGGGGCCGACCGGCCAAAATCATGCAAATAATTTAAACAGCGGAAGCGAATTTCCATAAGATGATGATAAACAAAAGAGCCAATCAGTGTGCCTTTACCCACAAGGCAACCGACCGGACCGCCAAGCTAGTCGTCAAACCCGCATCACATCTCACAAAAGTGAGGCCCTTGGGGCTCACCTTCCTCCTCTGCAGCAAATAGTTAAGCAAAGCAAATGAGTACAAAAATTGTACTCCGCAGACTTACGTGTAGAGTAACATACCTATACATATGCTACATGCAAGCTTATTTAAGTGGAGGCTGTATGTTTCATTTTCAGCACAAAACAATCTTTATTTGCAATAATGTAGTACATTTGAAAGCAAGTTTACAATCTATTTTTATTGTTCAAATAACAGCAAATGACAACATAATAACAGTAGATAGATGACAACAACATCCTGGAAGTGACTAACCACTAGTCACCACAACAATAGCATGAATTACCCATTCATGCCAACCATGTCAATTTTTAATTAAAAGGTTGTAGTCTAATTCTCACGGGGCGTATCCGAGCGTGTCCATAACCTAGGACGAGGCTATTCGAATAGTTTTATCCCTGCAGGGGTGTACCAATGTACCCACACGTCAGACCGCCTTTTTGCCACATGATTAGCATACTTCCTTTGGTATGACGGCACAGCTAAGTCCTTCGAGATATTTCCAATATTATGTATTAATTACGAGTCGCCCGTATGGATAGAAACCCATACGTTGTGTCGGAGTCATCGTAAAGCCTCGGTCAACTACCCATCGCGGGTAAAGCCTTGGACAACTACGATGCCCCACGAGGTGGAGAACCTACCCGGAATCTCCACCACCGCACACCCAACACAATAACACAGATCCTTTTTCAACCAACACACACAAACCCCCTCCTGTGACTCGGAGCTAACACACACCAAAGTACTCAGTCAAGAGAGGTCCCATATCTCTCTCGTGTGGTTAGCACGCAAATTGCTCAGTACGGTGGCACAAGTAATTCGGTCCTTGTTGACCTGGGCAAGACATCCACATACCCAATAACCCACCATCCAACCTGATGAGGACATCCCTCCTTCGGATACACGCACTACACAAGACCCTCCAGATCTGGGTGCTGAACTACATGGTCCTATGACAAGAGCTAGAGCACGTCACTTAATCGATCAGGTAAAGTCGTTTCTAGGGCTGAGTGTATTATTTGAGAACTCTATGATGCTGCCTAATGAAGATGATTTACTTGTACTCAGGAATCTAGGATTACGACCAGTTCAAGAAGGTCCACGACCAGTTCCGCAGGGTCTACGACCACTACAAGAAGACCTATGACTAGCTGATTCAATTGGAGCAATCTACGACCAGAAAGGCGAGCACAGTACTCGTTGGACACAATCTACGACCAAAGATAGCATGGACTCCTCAAGACCACCCTAGGATCAGTCCTACGACCAGAAATACGCAAGGTGCTGCGTCACCATTTTGGAAACTAATAAGACTTTGTAAACGTGACGAGGTCGGAGTCCAGGTTGTGTACGTTTCATCCCATGGCCGCACAACCCTAGGTCGATCTCCTCACGTTCCCCTATATATATACAGTAGCCGCCATAGTTTAGAGGCGGGTTTTTCTTAGATTATTCTGCCAATTGCAGTTTCGACGATTATCGGTTTGAGGAACCCCACTTGTAAACTTCATCCATATCCGCAATACAATACAGATTGCATCTACCTTGTTCTTGTGAGTTGCTTCGATTGCTTGCAGGAACAATAACCTTCGTGGTAAGGTCGATCGCGTGCAAGCGTGGTCGATAACGACAGCGCGGGTGTAGCGAATTGCGAGGTGACGATCCGCTGGTCGGAAGCCTCAAAGCGCCAACGCCCTCACGATTTAACCAAATCGAACCTATCGGAAGATCGGGCGTGTGAATCATCAAGTGGTATAAGAGCTAAGGTTGCCCGTTAGGTAATTTCGTTTATCCCCTTTTTGTGAGTTTCGTTCCATCACCTAGAGTCCAGAAAATTGCCCTACAAAAAAAATTTAGATCGTAATTATTCCGCTGTCCAAACCACTTTGTGCCTTCGCAATTGTGTTTTCAGTTTCGCGTTGTTGAATTCGAGTCCATCGTCGGTGTCTTTGTTGCTGGTCTAGTCGTCGTAATCTAGTTTCTAGCGTCGAGTCTTTGCTGTGTCGATCATCTAGACACCCCCCAATACGACCACAACACCACCCCCATACGACCACCTACTCGGATTCGGCTTCTCCACCTGGTCGGAAACGAACGCCTGGTCGGATTCGACCAACCACTCGTGTCCGACAACCCTATTTATTATCATTTTGCTCTCGGACACCCCACCACCTGGACGAAAACAATCGACTGGTCGAATTTTTCCCATAGCTAAAGTTCAGAGAGAGAGAGAGAGAGAGAGATTGGAAAAATTTTTCCCATCGACTGGTCGGATTTATTATCTTTTAATTACCTTTGTACCCCTGCTCTCCGAAAAAAGTTTGTGACCCATATATATCCATAGACCCAGAAAAGGGTTTTGAAGAGTATTGAGTCAAGGTCACATTCGCAAAAAAAAAGAAAGGAAAACCCTAGGTTGGGTTTTTGCAGTCAAAAAAAAAAGAAAAAAGAAAAGAAAGAAAGCAAAGAGTGCAAAAAAAAAGAAGAAGAAGAAGAAAAGAAGGAGTTGCTTTGTGATTTTGGATCCGATTGTGTTTGTATCTACCCTATCCTTCCGTTTGCTTGAGCTAGTTCTAGGAACGCGTTTGGGCCAAAGAATGGTGACGAGTATTGTGGACTTTTATTAACTTTGCTAATCTGATTTCATTATTGCTATTCCTTGCTACTAAACATTGCCTATCCGAGCTCCACATACTTTCGCCCTCGATTGATCCTCGTGATTCGCCTCCGCCGTGATCGTACATCCCACATTCGCCGATCAGACCACCTGCTGCAATTTGGTAAGAAACTCATAAGAGCTTGGTAAGACGCTTGAGAGTGTGTGATTCCACCCTTCGACCACCTAATAGTGATAGGGATAATACCTTTGTGTTGTCTTTTGTCTCCTACTAACCATGTCAGGTGAAGGATTGGATGCGCAAGAGTGTATTTTGAGGGAAGAGCTCATGACGCTATTGGATGAACAACGCACTACCGTTAATGAGGACATCGACAGGAAGCTTCAAGCTACCACGATCACATTACAACGTTCAATCAACGATAGTATTGCGGCGCTCACTACACGCCTCGAAAGAATGGTGAATCGACCACCAAACGTTGGTCGTGTGGAACCTCATGGTGCAGCCCATGACCATGAGTTTGATAATGATAATGAGATGCACGACCACGACGCCTTTGATGCACGACAACGGAACCGACAGAACTTCAACCGTCAAGGTATGAGAGGTAATAATGTTCAGCAACATAATGCATGTGTTAATGATGATCCATATGCTAAAGTTAAGTTCTCTATACCATCTTTTGCGGGTGCTTATGATGCTGAAATATATCTAGATTGGGAGATGACGGTAGAACAGAAATTGAATGCTCACTTAGTTCCTGAAGTGCATAGAGTTAGGCAAGCCACAAGTGAATTTAAAAACTTTGCCATCATTTGGTGGAATAGGGTTTGCACCGAAGGATTAGCGCCTACTACGTGGGATGGTTTAAAGGTTGCTATGCGTAACGGATTTGTCCTACCTTCTTTTAAACGTGATTTGCGTAGTAAATTGCAGCGCTTAAGTCAAGGTAATAGATATGTAGAAGAATATTATCAGGAGCTACAAATTAGCATGTTGCGTTGTGATATTATTGAGGATGAAGAAGCTGCAATAGCACGTTTTTATGGAGGATTAAGACGTGAAATTCAGGACATAGTGGATTACAAAGAATACGATAGTGTCCCTAGATTGTTCCAACTTGCATGTTTGGCAGAAAAAGAATTGCAGGGACGACAACAGAGGCAAAGGAACAATTTTGGGAGCATGTCTACACCACGACCAAAGGCCGGGCAAGCCAAAACACCCCACTTTCAGCTACACGGTCTGCTGCCCCTCCTCGAGTAGGGTGCGCTCAAGAAGACCTCCGACCACATCACATGCACCCGAGGTAAGCAAATCTACTAGTGTATGTGCTCCACCAAGAGTTCTTCCTTGGTTGCTTCCATTGGTCGTATTCACCGGATTATTTGCCACGTTGTAAGGGAATGGGACACGCCATGAAGGATCGCCCAAGTCGGTGAGCATACCTTGCCACCACAGACGGTGGATATGTAAGTACTAGTGATATTGAGGATGAATATGTACTTGCGGCTAACATTGCAGTGGAGGAGACAGATGCAGACGGTGATGCCGATGGTGTAGAGGAGCAAGTAGTTCTTTGTTGACACCGAGTATCATATGAGCCTTGTTTGCATAACGAGTCTTTGGCGCACAAGTGGAGAGAGCGGAGCAAAATCAACGGCACAATTTGTTTCGCACTGATTTCTCGTAAGGACATGAGGGCCCGCAGAGTCATCATTGATGGAGGGAGTCGCAACAACCTTGCAAGCTCCGAGATGGTCGAAGCTTCGCTTGACCACACAACCACACCCACGTCCCTACTACATCCAATGGTTCAATTCGTGTGGTAAGTTAAAGGTAAACAAAGTTGTGAACGTGCAATTTTCAGCTGGTAATTACAAAGATAGTTCTGACTTTGATATAGTATCGATGCAAGCATGCTCTTTATTGCTCGGTAGGCCTTGGATATATGACAATGATGTTTTGCACCATTGTAGAGCTAATACCTACTCGTTCTTACACAAGGGTAAGAAGATTAAGTTATTGCCTTTGACACCAGCTGAGATTTTGAAAGATGAAGAAGAGCGCGCTAAAAATGAAAGAAACACCGATAAGCATGATTCTGAAAATCAGCAAGTAGCAAAACGTGTTTTCCCACCTAAAAGGGAGAAAGTGGCGTCTAGTCCTAAGTCCGAAGGGATTAAATTGAAGGGATGTGTTATGATTGCCACTAAATCTGAACTTGCTGAAATTTGTGAGAATAAGCTGCCATGCTATGCTTTGATATGCAAAAATGCCTTATATTCGCTTGAGGATATAGCTAGCTCTTTGCCTCCTCGTTGTTGCTAACCTTTGCGGGAGTATGTGGATGTATTCAATGAGGTACCCGGATTACCACCTATTCGAGGAATAGAGCATCAAATTGATCTGATCCCAGGAGCGACTTTGCCAAACCGTGCTGCATATAGGACCAATCCAGAGGAGACTAAGGAAATTCAACGACAAGTCCAAGATCTTTTGGACCGTGGGTACGTAAGAGAAAGCCTTAGTCCTTGTCTTGCTCCAGTTCTTTTGGTTCCTAAGAAAGACGGTAGTTGGCGATGTGTGTTGATTGCGAGCCATTAATAACATTACTATAAGGTATCGTCATCCTATCCCTAGGCTAGACGACATGCTTGATGAATTGAGTGGTTCTATTATTTTCACAAAGATTGACTTATGAGTGGTTACCACCGATTAGAATGAAATTAGGAGATGAATGGAAAACTGCTTTTAAAACTAAGTTCGGATTATATGAGTGGTTAGTGATGTCTTTCGGTCTAACTAATGCACCTAGTACTTTTATGCGATTGATGAACGAAGTTTTACGCTCTTTCATTGGAAAATTTGTGGTGGTTTACTTTGATGATATCTTGATTTATAGCAAGTCACATGAGCTACATTTGAATCATATACGTGCTGTTTTTAATGCTTTGAGAGATGCACGTTTGTTTGGTAACCTCGAAAAGTGCACCTTTTGCACCGATCGAGTTGCGTTTCTTGGATATGTTGTGACACCACAGGGAATTGAGGTGGATGAGGCAAAGATTGTAGCCATCCAAAGCTGGCCGACGCCGACCACTGTGTCACAGGTGCGGAGCTTCCACGGCCTTGCTGGATTCTATCGGCGTTTTGTGCAGGATTTCAGCACCATTGCCGCACCATTGAATGAATTGACAAAGAAAGGAGAGCCTTTCCAATGGGGACCTGTGCAAGAGAAGGCATTCAACTTGTTGAAAGAGAAGCTCACCCAAGCACCCCTACTCCAACTCCCTGATTTTGGTAAGACTTTTGAGATTGAATGTGACGCTAGCGGGATTGGAATAGGTGGTGTATTGATTCAAGAAGGAAAACCGGTTGCATATTTTAGCGAGAAACTAAATGGGCCTAGTTTGAATTATTCCACCTATGACAAAGAATTGTATGCTTTAGTTCGTGTGCTTCAAACTTGGCAACATTATTTATGGCCCAAAGAATTTGTTATACATCTGATCATGAATCGCTAAAACATATTAGAAGTCAAGCTAAACTGAATAAACGACATGCTAATTGGGTAGAATTTATTGAGTCGTTTCCATATGTCATAAAGCATAAGAAAGGTAAGGACAATGTGATTGCTGATGCGCTCTCTAGACGTTATACCATGTTATCTCAACTTGACCATAAGATTTTTGGTTTGGAGGTCATTAAGAGTTTATATGTCACTGATTTGGACTTTAAGGAAGTGCTTGAACATTGTAAAGAAGGGAAGACATGGAATAACTATGTGCTGAATGATGGTTTGATCTATCGTGCTAACAAGCTATGCATTCCAAATTTAGCTCGTTCGTCTTTTGTTGTTACAGAGGCACATGGAGGAGGTTGATGGCGTATTTTGGAGCAAAAAAGACAGAAGATGTGCTGACCACCCACTTCTTTTGGCCAAAGATGAGGCGTGATGTCGAGCGCTACGTGGCTCGCTGCACTACATGCAACAAAGCTAAGTCCCGTCTCCATCCACATAGACTTTATATGCCTCTCCCTATTCCTAGTGCCCCGTGGGAGGATATTTCTATGGATTTTGTTTTAGGATTGCCTAGGACAAAGAAGGGGAGAGATAGTATATTTGTCGTAGTAGATCGATTTTCTAAAATGGCACATTTTATATCTTGTCACAAGAGCGATGATGCTACAAACATAGCTGATTTATTTTTCAGGGAAATCATTCGCTTACATGGAGTGCCCAATACTATTGTCTCGGATCGCGATGCGAAGTTTTTGAGCCACTTTTGGAGATCGCTTTGGAATAAATTGGGGACAAAGCTGCTGTTTTCTACTACGTGTCATCCCCAAACTGATGGACAAACGGAGGTTGTCAACCGCACGTTATCCACCATGTTGCGGGCTGTTTTAAAGAAGAACTTGAAGATGTGGGAAGAGTGTTTACCGCATATTGAGTTTGCTTACAATAGGTCAGTACACTCCACCACCAAGGTAAGTCCGTTTCAAGTAGTGTATGGTTTTAACCCCCGTGCTCCTATTGATTTACTACCTTTACCGACCTCTGGAAAAATTAATCTAGATGCTAAGAAGCGTGCTGCATTTATTCTCAAGTTGCATGAAACCACTAAAGAGAATATAGAGCATATGACTGAAAGGTATAAGGTTGCTGGAAGTAAAGGTAGGAAAGTTGTCAAATTTAAACCAGGTGATTTAGTTTGGGTTCATTTGAGAAAGGATAGGTTTCCGGAATTAAGAAAATCAAAGTTGATGCCTAGAGACGAAGGACCGTTTAAGATAATTAAGAAGATAAATGATAATGCATATCAATTAGAATTACCTGCAGATTTTGGGGTTAGCCCCACATATAACATTTCAGATTTGAAACCATACGAGGGAGAAGAAGATGAGCTTGAGTCGAGGACGACTCCACTTCAAGAGGGGGAGTATGATGAGGACATCCCTCCTTCGGATACACGCACTACACAAGACCCTCCAGATCTAGGTGCTGAACTACACGGTCCTATGACAAGAGCTAGAGCACGTCACTTAATCGATCAGGTAAAGTCGTTTCTAGGGCTGAGTGTATTATTTGAGAACTCTATGATGCTGCCTAATGAAGATGATTTACTTGTACTCAGGAATCTAGGATTACGACCAGTTCCGCATGGTCTACGACCACTACAAGAAGACCTACGACTAGCTGATTCAATTGGAGCAATCTACGACCAGAAAGGCGAGCACAGTACTCGTTGGACACAATCTACGACCAAAGATAGCATGGACTCCTCAAGACCACCCTAGGACCAGTCCTACGACCGTAAATACGAGGTGTCAAGGTGCACACCGCTTTGGAAACTAATAAGACTTTGTAAACGACGAGGTCGGAGTCCGTGTTGTGTACGTTTCATCCCATGGCCGCACAACCCTAGGTCGATCTCCTCACGCCCCTATATATATACAAGAGCCGCCATAGTTTAGAGGCGGTTTTTCTTAGATTATACGCCAATTGCGGTTCACGATTATCGGTTTGAGGAACCCCACTTGTAAACTTCATCCATATCCGCAATACAATACAGATTGCATCTACCTTGTTCTTGTGAGTTGCTTCGATTGCTTGCAGGAACAATAACCTTCGTGGTAAGGTCGATCGCGTGCAAGCGTGGTCGATAACGACAGGCGTGCGGGTGTAGCGAATTGCGAGGTGACGATCTGTTGGTCGGAAGCCTCAAAGCGTCAACGTCCTCACGACGAACCAAATCGAACCTATCGGAAGATCGGGCCGCCGTGACTCATCACAACTATTTGCCCAAGTCTAAATCAATTTTTCATTTTCAGATTTTGATTTTACAAAATAACAAAGCACAAGTGCTGGACATAAAAGAATAATAATTAGATGTGTGATCGAGATCATCGACTAAATCGATGATCGCCCATTACTACTGAAACTAAGCATTTCTAAGCAATTTCAAATCGCAATCTACTAAGTGACAAGAGCTCATCCATCGAACTCAAATCACAGCAAATAACCTAGGCTCAGGTAGTAGAGGATAATCAATTCCTACAGATTATGTAACTATAGGATCCACTAATCATAATTTAACATAACATAGCAATGCATACATACAAGTTGCAAATAATATATTAGACTTCAAAAATACTGGTATTAACATGATCAAACTGCTTGCCTGGCTGCTGCTGTTTAATATGTTGCTGAGGATTTTACAGCAGCAAGAGCATGATTTATTCTGAAATATTCTGAAAATTTTACAGCAGCAAGAGCATGATTTATAAGGAATTTAGCAATAATAACTAATTGATTTGGATTCTTAATGCAAAAGATATGAGCGAAACAATTCTGCTCAGCCTTATAAATCACAAATGCTACTATTCATTGCAATTAAAATCTTCGTAAAATTTTCTGGAACTAAAATGAGGTTAAAACCATTTTTAGAATAAAGTTTAGTTAAAAACATAACTAACAAAATTTGAATCAACAGAAAAGGAATTAAAATGAAATAGTTATGTATTTTACAAGTTAATTTCATTTTTAGTTAATAAATAATCCTTTCGGGAAAAACCGAAATTAAATCGACGTGGACGAACATGGACCGGAGATCTGAAATCCGATGGCCCTCGCGCATAGAGCACAGCGCGCGTGCACGGCTCACCACTCCACCGTTGGATTTGGATCCAACGGTTCATGTGGATCGAGTCGTTCGGGCGGTCCGAACGTTCACGTGAACCAGAATCGTTGATCTTGGATCCAGCGGTCCATGTGGACCGAACCGTTCGGACGGTCCGGACGTTTACTCAAATCGGGACTGTTTATCTCGGATCCAATGGTCCACGGATCAAGCGTTTGAGCGATCCGAACGTTCACGCGAACCGGACCGTTGATCTCGGATCCAACGGTCCATGTGGATCGCAGCGTTTGGGCGGTCCGAACGTTCACTCAAATCTATGCCGTTGATCTAGAGATCGACGGTGCATATGGATCGACGCGTTCGGATGGTCCGAACGTTCACGCGATCCTGGGCCATTGATCTAAAGATCGACGGTCCATATTGAACTACGTTCTAAATGCTCGCGCACAGTTCAACCGACAAAACTCGACGGCGAAGGGAGGCTCACCGCCGGCGACTCTGGTCACGGCGGCGGGAGCTAAGGCCCAAAATGGGTCCGCAATGGTTTTGCGCACACAATGAGACAATTCGTTGCGGCTGCGGCGGTCTAGAACACCGGCAAGCCGGAGTTGACAGAGGTGACAAAAAACGGTCGAAAACGAAAAATGCAAAGAAGCTTCGCTGCGGTCCAATTAAGCAAGTGCCAAGCATCTAGGGACTAAAGTGGAGCTACCAGAGCACGGGAGAGACACAGAGAAAGCTTGGAGCTGCTCCGGCGCTGAGGAAGAAGAAAGGGGATGAACTTCGGCCGAAACAGAGAAAATCCAAATGCAGCCAAGCCCTTAAAAAGATAAGTGAAATTAAGTGAGGGTTAAGCTTGAGAGAGTAAAGAGGGAGCAAGAATTGGAGAGTGAGAGCCACTGAGGTACCGCCTTCACTGAAAGCTTGAAGCTCGGCAATGACGGTTGAAGTGTTTTCAGGTGAATCAAGCTCAAGCAAGCACTGAGGTGCTTGCTTGAGTTGTGGAAATGCTAAAGGAAGCCAAGAGAGGAAACAAGGGAGATTGAATAGAGGAAATGGCAGAGAGCAACGGTAATAATCCCCCTCGGGTCAAACTTGCCATGAGAGCTCTAAGAGAGATGGGAGCAGTTGAGCTATGTACATTTGAGGGTGGTGCACGACAGGCATTTAAAGCTAGCAGAAGGAGCCGTTTAAAGGTGGTCACCGAGGTGACCCTACGCTGCTCCAGTTCTGCGCACGCGATGGCTTTGACTCAACCGCACGCTTGCTCAGACGCGAGGAAGGAGACGACGCGGCCACCGTTGGATCTAAATCGAACGGTTCAAATGAAAGAGACGATTGGAACGGTCCGAACGTTCACTTGATCCAGGCCGTTGATCTGGATCCTACGGCTCACACTGCGCGAGGCGTTCGGATGGTTCGAACGTTCACACGAATCTGAACCATCGATCTAGAATCCTACGATACACATGGATCGACGCGTTCGGAAGGTCCGAACGTTCACGCGATCCTGGGCCGTTCGATGCCGATCCAATGATCCACTATGCTCGCGCCTGAGCGACCACGCTGGGTGCTGTTAGTTGATTGAACCAAGTCACTTGGCTCGAGCCCGTGTCTGACTCGCGCCCAAGGAACAGTGAAAGCCAACTAGGGTTTGAATTAAAAGCTGAGATTTTGAGTAATTGCTTGAGGTAGCAAATAAGCTCCAAAAATCATGAGATTTTAACTGGAGGTTGCTGACTTAAGGATTAACCTTACATAAAATTTCCAGAGATTTTCATGCACTACATTCTTCTCCAAAAATTCTAGAAGTTTTGAGTTAGGGTTTGTACAAGGTTTGACTTGGTTTGACTTGCCTCCAAAATTATCAAATAATTTCTAAAAATTATGAAATAATTCAGAGGTGTCACACACCAGTCTTAGATCTAGGGAAAATTATTTACAGGGGGTTGGACACAAGATTTTTACCAAGGAAGTTTAGGACCTAAGGGAATTGGGGATTTTGAGTTTGATTTTCTCACAATCCCTGTACAAGAAATATGGAACTGATCAAAAACATACAGACGTGAGAAAAGTTTTAATTTCTCCTCATTTTTATACATTTTAAACACAATTCCACATTTGGGATGTTACAAAACCTCCCCCCTTACAAAATCTCGTCCCAAGATTTGGCTCACTCGGTAAAGAAAGATGGATAGTCTGCGCAGAGACGATCTTCCCTTTCCGAAGTGGCTTCATCCTCAGAATGGTTCGACCACTGAACTATAAGGAATCTGATGGTTCTATTCCTTGTTCTTCGTTCAGCCTCATCGAGTATGCGAACAGGGTGCTCGCGATAGGTCAAATCTTCCTGAACATCGAGCGTTTCCAACAGAGCTTCCTCAGTTGGAACACGGAGGCACTTCTTTAGCTGGGACACATGGAAAACATCATGTACCCCCTAAAGTGAAGCAGGCAACTCCAACTTATAGGCAACAACTCCTTTCTTTTCGATAATACGGTAGGGACCGACATATCGAGGGGCTAACTTGCCCTTGACGCCAAAACGTTGATGTCCCTTTAAAGGAGAGACTTTGAGATAAACAAAGTCATTAGGCTCAAAGCTCAACTCACGACGACTGCGATCCGCATAGCTCTTTTGCCTGGATTGAGCTGTGCGTAATCGATCACGAATAAGCTGGACTTGACTCTCAGCCTCATTGATCGAGTCCGGGCTAAAGAAAGGTCTTTCGCCGTCTCAGACCAATTCAACGGTGTTCTACAGTTTCTCCCGTATAAGGCCTCGAAAGGTGCCATACCAAGACTGGTCTGAAAACTGTTGTTGTAGGAGAAGTCGGCAAAAGGCAAGCACTTCTCCCAATTCTTTCCATAGGAAAGAACACAAGCACGGAGCATGTCCTCCAACACTTGGTTGACCCTTTCGGTCTGACCATCAGTTTGGGGGTGATATGCTGTGCTAAAGGTAAGACGGGTTCCCATAGCCTCTTGCAAACTATGCAAAAAGCGAGAGGTGAAAAGAGAACCACGATCCGATACAATCGTCTTGGGTACACCATGCAAGCACACGATATGGGTAATATAGAGGTCTGCCAACTGACCTACAGAAATCTTAGCCCGCACCGGCAAGAAATGTGCTATTTTAGTCAACCGATCAATGACAACCCAGATGGAATCCTTCCCCTTTTGGGTTCGGGGAAAACCGGTGATAAAGTCCATGCCGATGAAATCCCACTTCCATTCGGGAATAGGCAAAGGTTGAAGCAGTCCTGCTGGACGCTGATGCTCAGCCTTGACATGACGACACACGTCGCACTCGGCAACGAACTTCGCGATCTCCCTCTTCATTCGGGTCCACCAAAATCTCTGACGGAGATCTTGATACATCTTCGTGGCCCCGGGATGAATAGACAAAGGCGAATCATGGGCTTCGTGGAGGATCAAATTCCGCAATTCCATGTCCTTTGGAACTACAAGGCGTTGTCCGAACCTCACAACACCATGCTCATCCTTAGAAAAGCACTAGGTTGTTCCGTTCTTGACATTTTCTTTGATGCGGTTCACCCCAATATTCGATTGCTGAGCGATCTTAATCCGATCCACCAAGGTTGGTTGTACAACCAAGGCAGCGAGGGAACCATGCTCAACCAAACCCAAGTTGAGACGCTGGAACTCCTCCAGAAGGGTGGGTTGAAGCTCCTTGAGCAACAAAGCATTGCAATGCGCTTTGCGACTAAACGCATCGGCAACGATATTAGCCTTGCCCGGATGGTAGTGAATACCCATATCATAGTCTTTGATCAATTCCAACCATCTCCTTTGCCTGTGGTTCAGGTCAGGTTGGGTGAACAAATACTTTAAACTTTTGTGATCCGAATACACTTCACAACAATTACCGATTAGGTAATATCGCCAAATCTTAAGTGCATGAATCACAGCAGCTAACTCCAAGTCATGGGTAGGATAGTTGAGTTCATGAGGTCTCAATTGTCTTAATGCATAGGCTACTACCTTGCCTTCCTGCATAAGGACACAACCGAGTCCTCGACGAGAAGCATCGTAAAATATATCGAAACTTCGATGGATATCGGGAAGAACGAGAACGGGAGCGGTGGTCAAACGCTTCTTGGGTACTTGAAAGCTTTCCTTACAAGCATCGGACCACAAGAACTTCTTGTCCTTCTTGAGCAACTCCGTCATCGGCTTCGCGATCTTGGAGAAGTTCTCGATAAAGCGACGATAATATCCCGCTAAACCAAGAAAACTCCGCACTTCGGTTACCGAAGTAGGCGGACTCCAGGAAAGAACATCGCTGACCTTGCTAGGATCAACGGCTACACCTCCTGCTGAGGGAACATGGCCCAAGAAAGCCACTTCCTTCAACCAGAATGAGCACTTGCTGAACTTCGCATACAGATGGTGCTCACGAAGCTTGCCTAATACAAGCCTTAGATGCTCATTGTGTTCCTCATCATTCTTGGAGTAGATAAGAATATCATCGATGAAGACCACGACAAACTTATCCAAATACTCCATGAATACCGAATTCATGAGGTTCGTGAACAGGGTAGGAGCATTGGTCAAGCCAAATGACATGACGGTGTACTCATACAAGCCGTAGCGAGTAGAGAAAGCTGTCTTTGGAATATCCTTAGGTCGTATCCGAACTTGATGATATCCCACTCTCAAGTCAATCTTGGAGAAAACTCGAACTCCAGTTAATTTATCAAGGAGATCATCAATGCGGGGCAATGGATACTTGTTCTTTACCGTTACTTCATTAAGCGGACGGTAATCAACGCACATGCGCAAAGTATTGTCCTTCTTCTTTACGAAGATTGCTGGACAACCCTATGGAGATGAGCTAGGGCGGATGAAACCCTTCTCTTGTAGCTCACTAAGTTGCTTCTTCAACTCCACCAACTCGTTCGGTGGCATCCGATAAGGTCTCTTTGAAATCGGGGTGGTACCAGGAAACAACTCAATGACAAACTCGAGGTTTCGAACTGGTGGCATCCCTGGAAGATTTTCAGGAAAGACATTAATAAAGTCACAAACTGTTGGGACTTCACTAATATCTAGAGCGGGTTTCGCTTCAAGCGTGAAGAGATGCGGACCTAGCAGCTTCGGCGAAAAGCAAACATGCTCACCGGAAGGACTAGATAGAGTGTAGGACCATAAAGGCGACTAGAGAGGGGTGAATAGGCGCTTTCTCAATTTTTCGCCTTAATCAAAATTCAACACGAACTTTTCTCCTTTAGCTATGAAAGCTAAGAAGATCAGTACAAGCACAGAGGAAGCCTTGTGCTGAATTAAATAACCCCCTTAACCACAAGACACAGATATGGAGACTTGATCTCACTGGGCTGGTCTGGACACTGGCGGTCTAACCGGCTGCCAAAGGGCGGTCCGACCGATTGAAATCGGTTCGACCGTCCGTTAATGGGCGGTCCGAATGCTGGCGGTCTGACCGCCGTTGCTAAATCGGTCAGACCGATTTAGTCGAGAACCGAAATACCAAGCCCAAATCCAAAACGAAAATTGGTGTAACTTTTGATTCAACCAATGAAACTTGACCAAATTTGGAGCACACCTCACTGAGGATATCTGAGTCCTATTTCTAGCGGCGATCCTTCAGATCCACTTCAAATAAATGTTGTCTTTAGATTTTACCAAAGAAGTGCTCAAACCCTAGAAATATGAAAAACTTGATCCACAACTTGCTTGTGGGGTATTGAAGATCTAGATGGTTCTAGGAGTATTCCCATACATCAAAGCAAGGTAAATGAGGTCAAGAGACCATCCAAAATCAACCGGATCAAGGAAGCACCACAATCATCAAAAAAGAGAAGAAAACAAATGAGACTTCACCAAGAACAAGCAATCATGAATTGATTGATTCAATGTGATGCTTATCAAAGCCACTCCCTCAAGGAGGACAAAAGCTCAATCAAAGAGCCCACATACAAATCTCTCCAAACCCTAGCTTCTCTCCTCTCCTCTCCAAACCCTAGAAAAAGACTTGGAGTGTCCAAATGAATGTTTAGGGGCTTTTACATCTCACCCCTTCTATTTATATGGAGAGTTAGGGTTTCACACATGGGACCCACACACACACATGGGACCCACTCATACACATCTGTTGAAGCAATCGCCTGCTTCACCACGTGTAGGTTGATCAGCGGTTCTCAGCATGTCGACAAGTCTCTCCCGTCCGAATCCCATCGGAACCTCCTAGGGACTTGCACCGACTTCCGCACCGCCTGATCCAACCAACAGACCGAATCGCCTGCTCGATCCATCTTGCCCATTCTGCACCATGTTTGAGTCACACGACCTCACCCGGCATCCATGATCGTTCTGGACATCAGCTCTCCAAGCGTAGTCCCGATCCACCTCACCGTTGACGTCGTTGACCTGCAAGCCACCTGCACAGCAATAGACAAACAAATCGTCTCCGGGAACAAGTTATTCACAACTTGACCCACGTCAATTCAACAATGCAATATGCAACAATAAAGCATTGAAGTTCATACATAAAACACAATCAAATCACAACAATACCAAAATGGCCAAACTCCAAGTGATCGGCGGTTTGACCGCCGCCCCACACGACCGGTCCGACCGATTTCAGGCCGGTCGGACCGATTCCACAACGGCGGTCGGACCGCCCGAAAAGACTTAGCCATTTTTCCATCTCGAAAATCCGAAACCTTCTGGAATTTTCAAATGAATACAACTTTCGACTGGGAGCTCCAAAAATTATGTGACCACATCCAGGAGACTCCCCTCACTTGCCTACACAACCTATTTTTGGCCTGGCTCCAATATCCACTTTGAAACAAACCCGGTCGGACCGGCAAACACGGCCGGTCGGACCTCTCCACGGGCGGTCTGACCGCCCATGCCACCGGTCAGACCGCCTGTGGTCTGACAGAACGGAAGCAAACCCGAAAACACGAGATTTTGCAAACCATCAATGCCATTGCCAATTGACTCATCATCCTAAGATCATACACATATCCTCACGATATCCACATAGAGAGACACAGTTCTTGGCGCAATCGATTTGTCCCTTGTGCTGAGACAACTAGTCCATACCAAGATTACTTCTAAACTTGCTGAATGGAGGAGGATAAAATTCGCTAAGAATCCTACTCCTTCAATCTCAATTGGGACATCCCTACACTCAGATTCAGCTCTCAACTCCGAACCAGGAGAGTGAATGAGCAGCGGGACCGATAATGGAGCAAAAAGGAGCTCACTAATAGCAGCAAAAGACTCAGAAATAAAAGAATGAGATGCTCCTGAATCAAACAAAACAGTAGCAGGACGAGAGTTGACAGAAAGTGTACCCAGCACGACGTCGGGTGCTTCCTGTGCCTCCTCCGCGGAGATGGGGTTGACGCGACCACTACCCATGCCTTGGGTAGCCAGAACGATCTTTTGGTCCTGAGAAGAACCACTTCCTTGCCCGCGTCCTCCATTAGGACGAGGGGCTTCTCCTGTCTTCCTAGGGCATTGATTCGCATAATACCCCTTTTGGTTGCAGGCGAAGCAAGTGACCCCGGCAGCTGGGTTGCGGGGGTCACCCTGTTGACTCGCAGGTGCACGTGATTGGGGCACAGCCTGCGAAGGACGAGGGACAGGTGCTGACGACCTCGGGGGTACCGAAGACTGAGCATGGGACCCCTGAGTCTGCCCAAAACGAGATCGGAAAGAGCCGGGCCCAGACGTCCTGTGGGCCTCCCACTTACGCTTGCGGGAATCCACAAGCGCTCTCCCCGAGTGCTCGGCGATGATGGCCTTGTCCACCAAGGTCTGGAAATCAGGGAAGTCGACGATGGATAGCTTGTCCTGCAGCTCCTCGGACAAGCCATCCTTGAACTTCTCTTGCTTGGCCTCATCAGTGGCCACCTCCTCCGGAGCATAACGAGCCAAATGGTTGAACTCTTACAGGTACTCCGTGACTGAGAAGCGCCCTTGCTTAAGCGACAATAACTCCTTCTTCTTTAGCCTCATCAAGCCGGCAGGAATATGAGATCGACGGAAGGTAGTACGAAACTCCTCCCAAGTGACGGTGTGGCGTCCGGCTGCATGGCAAGAAAGCTCTCCCACCAAGACAAAGCTGCACCCTCCAGCTGGTGCGATGCAAACAACGCCTTCTCGTGCTCCTAGCATCTGCTGTTGTCGTGAAGCTCGCTCAACTGCACGGCCAATAAATGCGCATCAGCGGTCCTCAGACCTAGAGAAAGTGGGGGGCTGGGTGCGAAGAAACTGCGCAAGTCCCCACAAGACTGATGTCCACTCCCTTGCCCGGATCCTGAAGCATCGGTAAGGGCGGAGGTGTTGCGCGCGATGACATCCAGAAGAACCCTCCTGTCTTCTACAAGGTTGCGCTCGATCTGAAGAAGGACCTCGGCCATGGTCGGAGGAGGAGGAAGCTCCTCGTCCGAACCAGCTGACTGGCCTTGGCCGCTACGAGTGCGTTCGGCCATCCTGTTACAAGGAACTTTGGTTAACAACTAGACCCGAAAAACAAAGCCAAAAGAAAGCAAAAAGCTAACGACTAGGAGAATGGAATATCACCCTAATCGAAAGCGAAAAACAGCAAGTATAAACAGCAAGGAATCACCAAACCAAAGCTCAACTTTCCACACAACTAACCCGTATTGAATGAACGAGTAATTGATTGAGAAGATAAAAATCAGAATATAACGTAAGATCTAATACCACTAAAGAGCAAGGTTAAATCAGCGAAAATACTGTTAGATACATAGCTAACTAGTATCACATCTTACCCTTCTATTCCCACAAGTTTTAGTTGATTATCCACTCATTTTCTGCCCGATTTAGAACTTTTGAGCTTGCTGTCCGGAAATTAAAAGATCGATGTCCAGGTTTTGCATCCAAGCTTCTAGTCGAAATTATCCATTCAAGAAACTTCAAAACCTTGTAGAGGGAAGCCAACACTTCAATTTGCCAAACTCATTAGTTCCCAAAACCCAATTAAACGCTAACCACTATCTTTGAAGAAGGGAGAGGTAAACAATTTTTAAAACTCAAATTAGAGTAAGATGAGAAGAGAAAGCTAAGATAGGTAAGGAGTAAAATCTGAGAATTACTTAAGCTTTCATAAATCCTTTGACACTTTGAAAATAAGGTTTTCCAAAATATCATAAAGACGACCAAGCTTGGGTTACTACGGTCAGTATGGCTTTGATACCAACTCTTGTGAGACCCCGGTTTATCAGGCTTGTAATGCTTAACCATCCATTCAGTCATAGCATCACAAATCAAATAAACCGAGACTCGAGACATGTATACATCCCAGAAATGCAGTATACACACCTCTTTACAAAAAGTCATGCATCAATTCCATTCCTTCACATAGAATCGAAGCACAGCAATAAACCAGAAGTTAACATAAATAACAGATAGTTATTACAAAAGAGAGACTGACTGGCCAAAATCATACAAATAATTTAAACAGCGGAAGCGAATTGCCATAAGATGGCGATAAACAAAAGAGCCAATCAGTATGCCTTTACCCACAAGGCAACCGACCGGACCGCCAAGCTAGTCGTCAAACCCGCAGCATATCTCACAAAAGTGAGGCCCTTGGGGATCACCTTCCTCCTCTGCAGCAAATAGTTAAGCGAAGCAAATGAGTACAAAAATTGTACTCCGCAAGACTTACCTGTAGAGTAACAGGCCTATACATATGCTACATGCAAGCTTACTTAAGTGGAGGCTGTATGTTTCATTTTCAACACAAAGCAATCTTTATTTGCAATAATGTAGTACATTTAAAAGCAAGTTTACAATCTGTTTTTATTGTTCAAATAACAGCAAATGACAACATAATAACAGTAGATAGATGACAACAACATCCTGGAAGTGACTAACCACTAGTCACCACAACAATAGCATGAATTACCCATTCATGCCAACCATGTCAATTTTTAATTAAAAGGTTGTAGTCTAATTCTCACGGGGCGTATCCGAGCGTTTCCATAACCTAGGACGAGGCTATTCGAATAGTTTTATCCCTGCAGGGGTGTACCAATGTACCCACACGTCAGACCGCCTTTTTGCCACATGATTAGCATACTTCCTTTGGTATGACGGCACAGCTAAGTCCTTCGAGACATTTCCAATATTATGTATTAATTACGAGTTGCCCGTATGGATAGAAACCCATACGTTGTGTCGGAGTCATCGTAAAGCCTCGGTCAACTACCCATCGCGGGTAAAGCCTTGGACAACTACGATGCCCCACGAGGTGGAGAACCTACCCGGAATCTCCACCACCGCACACCCAACACAATAACACAGATCCTTTTTCACCCAACACACACAAACCCCCTCCTGTGACTCGGAGCTAACACACACCAAAGTACTCAGTCAAGAGAGGTCCCATATCTCTCTCGTGTGGTTAGCACGCAAATTGCTCAGTACGGTGGCACAAGTAATTCGGTCCTTGTTGACCTGGGCAAGACATCCACAAACCCAATAACCCACCATCCAACCATTTGCCCAAGTCTAAATCAATTTTTCATTTTCAGATTTTGATTTTACAAAATAACAAAGCACAAGTGCTGGACATAAAGGAATAATAATTAGATGTGTGATCAAGATCATCGACTAAATCGATGATCGCCCATTACTACCGAAACTAAGCATTTCTAAGCAATTTCAAATCGCAATCTACTAAGTGACAAGAGCTCATCCATCGAACTCAAATCACAGCAAATAACCTAGGCTCAGGTAGTAGAGGATAATCAATTCCTACAGATTATGCAACTATAGGATCCACTAATAATAATTTAACACAACATAGCAATGCATACATACAAGTTGCAAACAATATATTAGACTTGAAAAATACTGGGATTAACATGATCAAACTGCTTGCCTGGTTGCTGCTGTTCAATATGTTGTTGAGGATCACTTAGGTTATTAATGTGCTCTTCGGAACCTAACGAGAAAGCGAAAAAGAACCGATAAGAACGAAGGAAACACAAAGACTCAGCAGCAAACTTTCTCCGAAAGCTTTGAAAATTTTACAGCAGCAAGAGCATGATTTATAAGGAATTTATCCATAAGAACCAATTGATTTGGATTCTTAATGCAAAAGATATGAGTGAAACAATTCTGCTCAGCCTTATAACTCACAAATGCTACTATTCATTGCAATTAAAATCTTCGCAAATTTTTCTGGAACTAAAATGAGGTTAGAACTATTTTTAGAATAAAGTTTAGTTAAAAATATAACTAACAAAATTTGAATCAACAGAAAAGAAATTAAAATGAAATAGTTATGCATTTTACAAGTTAATTTCATTTTTTAGTTAACAAATAATCCTTTCGGGGAAAAACCGAAATTAAATTGACATGGACGAACATGGGCCGGAGATCTGAAATCCGATGGCCCACGCGCACAGAGCACAGCGAGTGCGCACGGCTCACCACTCCACCGTTGGATTTGGATCCAACGGTTCATGTGGATCGAGGCGTTCGGGCGGTCCGAACGTTCACGTGAACCGGAACCGCTGATCTTGGATCCAACTGTCCATGTGGATCGAACTGTTCGGACGGTCCGAACGTTTACTAAAATCGGGACCGTTGATCTCGGATCCAACGGTCCACGGATCAAAGCGTTCGAGCGATCCGAACGTTCACGCGAACCGGACCGTTGATCTCGGATCCAACGGTCCATGTGGATTGCAGCGTTTGGGCGGTCCGAACGTTCACTCAAATCTGTGCTGTTGATATAGAGATCGACGGTGCACATGGATCGACGTGTTCGGATGGTCCAAACGTTCACACGATCCTGAGCCGTTGATATAAAGAACGACGGTCCATAGTGAACTACGTTCTAAATGCTCGCGCACAGTTCAACCGACAAAACTCGACGGCGAAGGGAGGCTCACCGCTGGCGACTCTGGTCACGGCGGCACGAGCTAAGGCCCAAAATGGGTCCGCAATAGTTTTGCGCACACAATTGGACCATTCATTGTGGCTGTGGCGGTCTAGAACGCCGGCAAGCCGGAGTTGACAGAGGTGACAAAAAACGGTCGAAAATGAAAAATGCAAAGAAGCTCCGCTGCGGTCCAATTAAGCAAGTGCCAAGCATCTAGGGACTAAAGTGGAGCTACCTGAGCACAGGAGAGACACAGAGAAAGCTTGGAGCTGCTCCGGCGCTGAGGAAGAAGAAAGGGGATGAACTTCGGCCGAATCAGAGAAAATCCAAATTCAGCCAAGCCCTGAGAAAGATAAGTGAAATTAAGTGAGGGTTAAGCTTGAGAGAGTAAAGAGGGAGCAAAAATTGGAGAGTGAGAGCCACTGAGGTACCGCCTTCACCGAAAGTGTGAGACCCCGGTTTATTGGGCTTGTAATGCTTAACCATCCACTTGGTCCTAGCATCACAAATCGAATAAACTAAGACTCGAGACATGTATACTTCCCATAAATGCAGTATACACACCTCTTTTCAAAATTCATGCATCAATTCCATTCATTCACATAGAACCGAAGCACAACAAAAAACCAGAAGTTAACATAAATAAAGGATAGTTATTACAAAAGAGAGGTCGACCGGCCAAATGACATATACATATAGAAATTGAACAGCGGAAGCAAAAGTGCCATAAGATGGCCATAAACCAAAAGAGCCAATCAGTGTGCCTTTACCCACAAGGCAACCGACCGGACCGCCAAGCTAGTCGTCGAACCCGCAGCACATTTCACAAAAGTGAGGCCCTTGGGGCTCACCTTCCTCCTCTGCAACAAATAGTTAAACAAAGCAAATGAGTACAAAAATTGTACTCCGCAAGACTTACGTGTAGAGTAACAGACTTATACATATGCTACATGCAAGCTTATTTAAGTGGAGGCTGCATGTTTCATTTTCAGCACAAAGCAAACTTTATTTCCAATAATGTAGTACATTTAAAAGCAAGTTAACAAATCTGTTTTTAATGTTCAAATAATCGTAAATGACAACAATATAACAGTAGATAGATGACAACAACAATCCTGGAAGTGACTAACCCATTAGTCACCACAACAATAGCATGAATTACCCATTCATACTAACCATGTCAAATTTTAATTTAAAAGGTTGTAGTCTAGTTCTTGCACGACCTTACCAAGCATGTCCATAACCTAGGACGAGGCTATTCGAGTAGTTTTATACCCTGCAGGGGTGTACCAATGTACCCACACGCCAGACCACCTTTTTGCCACTAGATTAGCATACTTCCTTTGGTATGCCGACACAGCTAAGTCCTACGAGATATTTCCAATATTGTGTATTAACTACGAGCCGCCCGTATGGATAGAAACCCATACGTTGTGTCGGAGTCATTGTAAAGCCTCGGTCAACTACCCGTCGCAGGTAAAGCCTTGGACAACTACAATGCCCCTCGACGTGGAGAGCCTACCCGGAATCTCCACCACCGCACACCCAACACAAGAACACATATCCTTTTTCACACAACACACACAACCCCCTCCTGCGACTCGGAGATAACACACGCCAAAGTACTTAGTCAAGAGAGGTCCCATATCCCTCTCGCGTGGTTAGCACGCATAAGCGCTTGGCTTAGTGACACAAGTAACTCGGTCCTTGATGACCTAGGCACCATTCCATTCACACCAACAGATCACACCAACATACCATTGTGCCCAAGTCTAAAACAATTTTATTTTCAGTTTTTAACTTTACAAAGTAACAAAGCACAAGTGCTGGACATAATGGAATAATAAATAAATGTGTGATCAAGATCATCGACTAAAATCGATGATCGCCCATTGCTACCGAAACTAAGCATTTCGAAGCAATCAATTCGTATTCTACTAAATGACAAGAGCTCATACATCGAACTCAAATCATAGCAAATAACCTAGGCTCATGGTAGTAGAGGATAACCAATTCCTACAGATTATGCAACTATAGGATACTAACCATAATTTAACAACAAAATAGCAATGCATACATACAACTTAAACTCAATATATTAGACTTGAAAAATAATGGGATTAACATGATCAAACTACTTGCCTGTTTGCTGTGGGTCAAGATGTTGCTGAGGATCAATTATATTGTCAACGTGCTCTTCGGATCCTAACGATAAAGCGAAAAACAACCGATAAGAACGAAGAAAACACAAAGACCCAATAGTAAATTTTCTCCAAAAATTCTGAAAATTTTACAGTAGCAAGAGCGTGATTTATAAAGAATTTAGCAATAAGAACCAATTGATTTGGATTCTTAATGCCAAAGATATGACCAAATCCATTTTGCTCAGCTTTTATAATTCATAAATGCTACTATTCATTAGAAAAATTTTCTGGAGCTATATTGAGGTTGGAAACATTTTTAGATTAAAGTTTAGTTAAAAATATAACTAACAAAATTTGAATCAACCGAAAAGGATTTAAAATGAATTAGTTATGCATTTTACAAGTTAATACATTTTTCAGTTGATAAATAATTCCTTTCGGAAAAAACCAAAAATAGAATCGACGTGGCCGAACATGGATCGTTGATCTTGGATCCAACGGTCTAAGTTCCTCGGATGACGCGCGCGCGCGGCCCCGAAACCCTAAACGTCAACCGTTGGATCTGGATCCAACGGTCCACGTGGATCCGAGCGCGCGAGCGGTTCGAACGTCCCCACGCACATGAGCCGTTGATCTGGGATCCAACGATCCATGCGGACTCGACTCGGGACCGTTGATCTTGGATCCAACGGTCCACAGATCAAGGCGTGAGATAATTTCAAATCTCCGCACGATCCTGAGCCGTAGATCTTAAGATCGACGGTCCAAAACGAATCACGTTCAAAGTTCATCCCTGTTTTCGTCCGGCAAAAACGACGGCGAAGATCGGCTCGCCGCCGGCGGCTCTGGCCGCGGCGATGCGAGCAAGTGCCCAAAATGGGTCCCAAACATCATTGCGCACCTAATGGTACCAATGGATTTGGCTGCGGTGGTCCAGAACGCCGGCAAGCCGGAGAGAACCGAGGTGGCCGAAAATGACCAAAACAAAAAACGGCAAAAGCGCTCAGCTGCGGTCCAGGGGAGCGGGTGCCAAGCAACTAGGGACTAAAGAGGGGTTACCTGAGCGCAAAGAATGCACCGAGGAGAGTCGAGACGGCTCGGGCGAGGAAGAATGCAGTTTTCGGCCGAAATTGGGAAATCCAATTCAGTTCAACCACGAGCAAATTGAACCAAATTGAGTGAGGTTAAGCTTCAGGGAGTAAAGGGGGAGCAGAGGGAGCAAAGACTTGAAGAAGAAAACCCCTGCTGCACCGCCTCCACCGAAGCTCCAAGCTTAACAATGGCGGCCGAGGGGATTGCGTTGATCTACAGCTCCAGCAGACTTGTGAGTGCTAGCTGGAGTTGTGGAGGTGCTAAAGGAAGCTAAGGGAGAAACAATGGAGCTTAAATAGAGCAATGGCATAGAGCAACGACCGGTTTTTTCATTTGGGTCAACACGGCCATTGGAGGACGAGAGAGCGACGGGAGCAGTTGAAGAGTGGACGCCTGAGGGAGTAGCACGACGGGCATTAAATGCGCACAGAAGTAGCCGTTTAAAGGCGACCGAAGAGTGGAATGCACGCCGCGGATTTTCTTCTCTGCGCACGCCATGGCTGAGCTCACGCGCGCGCTGACTGGAGGAAGGAGACGACGTGCCGACCGTCGGATTGAAATCGAACGACTGAGTTAGAACGGGTGGATTAAAACCATTCCATCATTCGGTTGATCAAGGGCCGTTGATTTGGATCCTACGGTTCACGTTGCGCGACGCGTTCGGATAGTTCGAACGTTCACGCGATTGTGGACCCTCGATTTGGAATCCAACGGTCCACATGGATCGGCGCGCTCGGTTGGTCCGAGCGTTCACGCGGCGTGGGCGTTCGATGTCGATCAACGGCTCGCAACGCCGCGTCCAACGGCCGAAGTCGATGCGCTTAGTGGACTGGACCGAGTCAAGTTGCTCGAGCCCGAGTCCGATTCGAACCCGATGAACAGTGCAAACCAGTTAGGATTTGAATTTAAAAATATGATTTTTGAGGAATTATTTGAGGTAGCAAACAAGCTCCAAAAATTATGAAATTTTAACTGGAGATTGCGGACAGCAGGAGGAACCTCTCATAAAATTTTCAGAGATTTTCCTGCAATGAAATTTTCTCCAGAAATTCCAGAAGAGGAGAAATAGGGTTTGACCAAACATGACTTGCCTCCAAAAATTATCAAATAATTTCTAAAAATCATGGAATAATTATGAGGTGTTCTCAAGCCTCCAAGGAACTCAGAAAAAATCTTTGCAGGGGTTTGGTACAAGACCTTTGCCACAAAGGTTTTTGATTGGAGTCAAATGAGGATTTAATTTTGATTTTCCATAATTCTTTTAAAAGAATTACAAAAATGACCAAGGGCGTCAAGATGCAAGAAAAGTTTTAATTTCTTCTTATTTTCTTACATTTGAAACACAAATCCATATTTGGGATGTTACAGAAAGCTTGAAGCTCGACAATGGCGGCCGAAGTGATTTCGGGTGAATCAAGCTCAAGCAAGCACTGAGGTGCTAGCTAGAGTTGTTGAAATGCTAAAGGAAGCCAAGAGAGGAAACAAGGGAGCTTAAATAGAGGAAATGGCAGAGGGCAAGGGCAATAATCCCCCTCGGGTCAAACTTGCCATGAGAGCTCTGACAGTGATGGGAGCAGTTGAGCTATGAACATTTGAGGGCGGTGCACGACGGGCAATTAATGCTAGCAGAAGGAGCCGTTTAAAGGTGGTCACCGAGGTGACCCTACGCTGCTCCAGTTCTGCGCACGCCATGGCTTTGACTCAACCGCACGCTTGCTCAGACGCGAGGAAGGAGACGACGCGGCCACCGAGATATCTAAATAAAACGGTTCAAATGAAAGGGACGATTGGAACGGTCCGAACGTTCACTTGATCCAGGCCGTTGATCTGGATCCTACGGCTCACACTACGTGAGGCATTCAGACGGTCCGAACGTTCACGCGAATCTGAGCCATCGATCTAGAATCCTACGGTACACATGGATCGACGCGTTTGGATGGTCCGAACGTTCATGCGATCCTGGGCCGTTCGATGCCGATCCAACGATCCACAATGCTCGCGCCCGAGCGACCGCGCTGGGTGCAGTTAGTTGATTGAACCAAGTCACTTGGCTCGAGCCCGAGTCTGACTCGCACCCAAGGAACAGTGAAAGCAAACTAGGGTTTGAATTAAAAGCTGAGACTTTGAGGAATTTCTTGAGGTAGCAAATCAGCTTCAAAAATCATGAGATTTTAACTGGAGGTTGCTGACTTAAGGATTAACCTTACATAAAATTTCTAGATATTTTCATGCACTGCATTCTTCTCCAGAAATTCCAGAATGTTTGACTTAGGGTTTGTATAACGTTTGACTTGGTTTGACTTTCCTCCAAAATTATCAAATAATTTCTAAAAATTATGAAATAATTCAGAGGTGCCACACACCAGTCCTAGATCCAGGGAAAATTATTTCCAAGGGGTTGGACACAATATTTTTTCCAAGGAGGCTTAGGACCTGAGGGAATTAGGGATTTTGAGTTTGATTTTCCCACAATCCCTGTGCAAGAATTATGGAACTGATCAAAAACATCCAGATGTGAGAAAAGTTTTAATTTCTCCTCATTTTGATACATTTGAAATACAATTCCACATTTAGGATGTTACAACCACCGCCAGGGCCGATGAGCTTGAACTACTTTGTTGTTCGTTCTGTGTTAGTCTCCTGTACTATTCTCTCTAGAGTGTATGACTTTGTGGTCTCACTTGCCATTGACTCATCTCATCCATCATGGATTCTCTGTTATTTCTATAACTAGTTGTCCCACAGGTCATGGTGTGTAGCAATCTTCACTAGCATCCGCAACATTTGTAGTGTCTTTTTTAGTCAATCCGAAGCAACATGGCTAGAACAGTACAACTTCTGAATTTTCTTCACTTCTTGTGTTGTCAAACTTCCATATGTCCGTTCTCGTTCGTGCGAACTCCAAATTCATTGATTCTCATTCCTAAATTCTTGTAAATTCATTCTCCACCTTTAAGTATTTATTTTATAATTTTTAGTATTTATTTTCTTTTAGTTATTTATTTGGTCCAATTCGCGCATGTAGAGTAACCCTAGCATAGTAATTCTGCAATATTAAATACAACATTGTGGATTGGTTAAATGCGGTAGAATTGCCTAGACCTGCTTTTCGGTCTTGGTCAACCTTTTGGGTGGGAATTATTATTACCTTTTACGCAAATTAGTTTGAGAAATGTATGTCAATAGGTATTACCGCTGGTTTTCAAAATAAAATAAAATGATAAAAATCTGTTTAGACTTGGGTGGGTGGTAAGTCCAGGCGGGTGCAACCAGAGCAAGAGAACTTGTATTGTGTAATGTTCTGGGGAAGTCATATTAAGGACCGACGATAGTGACTATCCAAACTGAGCAATACCGTACAACCACATTTCCTAAATGAAAAAGGATTTGGCTAATTAATTAGCTATATTTTGATTTGGTTCTTTTTGGTTGTTGATTTGGCGAAAGAGGGGGCTGGCGTGGCGAAACCTTAGCAAGCAAAACTAGTTCAAAACAGAGCTTTGTAAAAGCCTTGCGATAATAGCTTAGTCGCACACCTTTGGAAGTGTGTGAGCGGACAATATAAGTTGATTATCTCATGTGGGTCAAGCTGTACAACCTCTGCAGAGTGTTAAAAACTATTCGAATAGCCGTGCCCACGGTCAAGGGTGGGTAAGGTGCGTTTTCACATAGTAGATTTTGGTTTTGATTTTAAAAAGAGTAAATTTTGAGAACCGGAGTAGTTGGGACTCTCGGGTAGTTTCTGGTAGCTAGAGCCAGTTGGGCAACTAGAGCCCTATCATTTAAACCTTATTGGTTGGAGCCTTGATACTAGTTGGTAGCTAGAACCTCGACTAGTGATACAATTAATTTATTTATCGAAACTATGTTTGTAAAATGTGCTTTATAAAAACTGTTGAAACTAAAATATTACTTTGTGCAAAAGAACCATAAAGCCCAATTGTTAAAGCTATGCATATGCATGTTTCCCAAGACTCGCGGAGTACTTTATGTACTCACATGCTACAATCAAAATAATCTCAAAAGCCTTCAATGATGTCGAGGACGGCTACGACTACTTCGCCTGTGGCTTTGATGAAGGGCACTCGAAGTACTAGGTTGCGCTCCCTAGTCGAATGCCTGTGGGAAATTTGATGGGCCACCACTCGGAGTTTATCATGTGTTGTTTCCACTACTGTAAGTCTCAAGGTCTTTTGACCTGTTTTGTAATAAGTGGCCATAAGGCCAGTACTCATCAATTTATTAATGTTATTTCGTGATTTGATTTGTTATCAATGATGTTTCCACTGTGTGCACTAGCTACTGATCATGGGACTGGTGCAAAAATACACAGAGGGTTCGGATTCAGAAATTCAGTCCCAACATCAGCCTTGAGGAGAGGAAGCCCTATATATTCAAGGGTTGACCCCCCATTGTAAGCAAGTTTGAAGTTGAGTAATAAATAGAAAAGTCATATTTTTGTGGCGCATATGGCTTTGCTGTGAGGGCGGGGAGAACTGAGCTAGGGTTTTCTTGATTTTGGCTCAAGGAATGGCGGTGCTTTGTCCATCTAATCCCCGTGATCTCGTGTGGATCAACTCATCAATTCGTGTACAAGGTGCGCAGTTTGGTGGTGTTCTTGCTGTTGGTTTTGTTTCTCTCTTTGATTGATTGAACACCAACTAATAGCTATCTTCTTGTGATTTGCTTCGGCCGAAAGAGCTAGGATTTTCCTTCGATCAAGATTGAAACACAAGTAACGTGAAAGATTGAATCACATTACGCATCAACTACACGTTGATCTGTATCACGCCTCCCCTGTGATTTTGTCTTCATAGGAAGGACAGAACAACGTCATCGTCCGAAGAGCTAGCAGGAGCTTGATTGCACTGTCGATGCCTCATTTCTCCATTCCTAGTGAGCTTTGACCTATGAGCCCTTGTCTTTCGTGGTCGCATCGACCTCCTCTCTCTAACGCGCACCTTCTTCATCCTTGCAGTGTACCAGAGCTGCCGGAGCGCGTCTTCTTCCCCGTCGCCGGCCTAAAGCACACCACCTCGCCGCCACCATCGATCTCCTTCCTTGCTTGGACCTCGGGTGAGTTCATCTGGTCCCATGCGCTCCTTCATCTCACAAACTTGGTAGGCTAGTCAGTGAACCACCTAGATGATCATAGCGTAGCCGCACCGTAGTACCGCACCATGCCGCTACAAGCCGCCGTGGAGAGCTCAGCGCGTCGCTTGTCCCGAAGTACTAAGAGCACCCCTATCTTTGTTTTAGCATGTTGCTAGTAGTTTAAGCTTCACTTTCCAAGTTTAAATTGTGCTAGGTAGTGCCTCCGCCCATAGTATCGCCATCGTCTTCGACCCGACAACCCATTTTGGACATCGTAGATGGTCGTCGGAGCCCTCTCCGCCGGCACTGAGCTCTCCTAGAGCCAACTATGATTGCTCTGCCCGCTCCCCTGCTCTTGGAGGAAGAAGACAACTGTAGAGTCGCTGAGGTGTTGCCTTGAGGTAGTTAAGTTTACCATAATTAGTTAGCAATTAATTAGTAGGTAATGTCAGTATGACATGTGGGCCCGACTATCGGGATCCAGATTTACACATCCGAAACCCTCTATGTATTCTGAACTAGTCCTATATCAGTAGCTAGCTCACACAGGAAACATAAATAAAATACTACCCATTTACCAATTTAACTGAAAAGATATCAAAATAACAAGTAATGGTAAAAAATGGACATTATAGTCAACGTTTACTTAACTTGCCTCACTCGGCTAAAGAAACAAATAAACTGTTGCAGTGGAATGAGAAAAACTTGGAAAGACCAATCAACATGCCCACATACAATCGAGTGGAGAAAACATCCTAATTCGCAAATCCTTCACAAAACTCCTCTTCATAGAACTCTTGAGCAGCTTGATACTATTTAACTGAGCAGCAAAGTTTACAGCCGTGATTACATATAGTACTCAACAAATAGTAGGGAAACAATATGCAATTAATATTCCTGCAAGACTTGAATAAAGGATTAGTTGTATGGTTCTTTTACAGAAAGCAATATTGACAAGAAATACTGTAATTATATTGAAATATGCAATAAAAAAGAATAATTAATAAATAGACAATTACTTTGAAGTAAACAGTGAACCTCCTGCTCACTTCCCACCCAAACCACCAAGTGAATATCCCATCCACTATGTGAACATCATATTCACGAGTGAATCTCCCATTAACCAACCGATATTTTATATATATAAAGAAACTCTACCTCTAGCGTGAAATCCTTGAGCATGTCCATGACCGTGGACACGACTGTTTAAACAGTTTTAACTCTGTAGATGTTGTACATCTTTACCCATAAGAGATAAATCAACTTATAATGTCCGATCACACACTTCTGTAGGTGCGCGACTAAGTGATTATCATAAAGCCTTTACAATGCTCCTTCCCAACCCAGTTCTGTCTGCTAAAGTTTTAGCAATGAATGTCATCACGACCAGACAGGGCCCTCCTCTTGTGCCATTGTGAATATCCATCCCGGAATTCATGCTTCCAAAAACTGAATGATGAGGATATCCTTTCCACTAATACAACCATCCTTACTGCTTCTGATGTGCAAGGACCAATTACAACGGCGCGTGCTCGCCAACTAAATTATCAGGTGACTTCATTTCTTGGAATGCGTCCATATTCTATGAACTCTATGATGCTGCCTAAAACACGTTATATTATTTTACTTGGGAATCAAGGATTGGGAGACAAGCTAAATGGAGATGATGGCAGCACCAAGTATGGAGATGATCACACGAGGAATGAATATTTATATACTGAGGCTTAGCAGAATCTAGTATGAAGACTCTATATCAAGTTGTTTAGGCAAACACTTAGAAATATTTGAGTAAAGGAACTTGGTGCTGCGTCACCTATGCTAATGGGCCATGGGCCTAGTAATTTGGCCTGGACACCTAGGGTTTGGCACTGTTCATGTGGTACTGTTCTCGTGTGAACAGTACCCACGACCACCGCCCCTCTCTTCCTCCTTTTCATAGTGGCCGCCACCCTTAGGGTTTGGCGGGTTTTGTTGATTGAAGTTTAGCTTTGCTACTTTATACTTTGTCCTGTTGTTCGACGAGATGAACAACAACATTGTTCTTTGGAACCCCACTTATCAATACATTTTCAATTCCTATTCGTAATTTCAGATTGCCTATTTATCTTATTCTTGCGTGCTTCTTCGGTGTATGCAGGAATTGATCTTCGTGATTAGTTCATCCGGGTATTCGTGCACGGTTGATAACGACTTGTCGAGCAGTTCAGTGATTGCGTGGTTTCGTGCCTTGTTAGTTCGTAGCCAGGATCGTGAGAGTTGAGCGACTACTACTGAACTTACCTTCTCACTGAAAGATCGGGACAGAATAGAACCTTCATGGTTCATCAAGTGGTATCAGAGCTACAGTTGATCGGTGAGAGTTTCCAGTTTTCTAGTAGTAGATTTTTTTTCATACCCAGAGTCCAGAAAATGGCAAAACAAAAATTGCATCTATCATCCATACCGAGCCCCTTGAACCATTGCAATTTGTTTATGTTAGTTCATGTTGTTGAATTTTTGTTGCATCGTCGAGTCATTGTGCTGGTTTCTGTCTAGATTGGTCTAATTTAGAGTTTCTTGCAAGTCGTCTAGTTCTGCCACGATATTTTTTTTTCCGGCCACCTCAGTGATGTCAGGACAACTCCTGCTGCAGCACTCCTGCCACCGTCCCCTGCCGCCGTTACCTTCGCTGCTGCAGCACTCATCACTCCCTGCAGTGCCATTGCCTTTGCTGTCGCGGTACCCATCACCTCATGTCCCGCCGCTGCCTACCGATCTTTGCCGCAACGACCAAAACGACTGCCGCGGCAATCGATCTACCACCACAGCGCCTGCCGCCATTGCTAATCACTACCGCGACACAACTCGTCCTACCACAGTTCAGCCATCTTGTTGCTGCGACTACTAGCCACTCTACCGCCGCGAGCAAAAAATGGGTTGTTTCGTGTTGCCAGAAAGAAACACAAGATTAATCTGACTACGACAACGCTATCTTTTAATTACCTATATACCCCTGCTATTTACAAAAAGTTTGTGACCCATATACCTGCCTAGGCCCAAAAAAGGAATTTGAAGAGTTTTGAGTCAGGTGCGGATTCGCAAAAAAAAAACACAGGGCGAAAAAAAAACAGAGGGAAAAAAAGAGAGCAAAGAAAAGGAAAGAGAAGAAAAAAAGAAATTCAGAGCTAGCTCCTTTCTTGATTTTTTCCCCATTGTTTAGATTGACATAGTTCATCCATTGCTCGCTAGCCTTCCCGTTGTTGCTCCTAGTCGTTCTTGTGTGTTGCACTAACTAGGCTTGGTTTAGATTAGGACCATCACTTGTGACTAGTACTTTGAACTACTTTTCAACTTTGCATACTGATTTGAACAATTGCTAATCTTTTGCTACAAACTAGCCTTCCGAGCTCCACTACCTACTAACTCAGTAGGTATCGTTTCCTTGTAATCGTTGGGCTATTCACAAGTGAGAGTATCATGAACTAGCCACTGGTTGTACCACCTCCTTGCTGCATTGGTAAGAGTTTGTAAGAACTTGGTAAGGTGTTGTGAGAGAGTGACTCGTGAAACACCAGATCCGAGTAGTCCATAGGAACATATACACTGTGATTTGTTTTTTGGTTTCTACTAACAATGGCAGGGTCACGCGAATCTACACATGGCGGAAACAACAACGACCACTCTTTGGAGCATGCGGGTGAGGAGTCTCTCACACCTCGCACAAGAGAGCTCGTGTGGCACATGGAGCACTCGCTCAGTGAGAGCATACGCAATGCCTTGGATAATATCAACGACAACCTCGCGGCGCTCTACACACGTGTTGCGCTCCTCGAACATTAGCCACTTGCTGAAACCATGACGCAGGGTGAGCAAAGAGTGGAGGAGCCTCCTGCTCGCCGCACACCACCTGCTACCCGCTCTTGGGCAGATGAGGTGGAAGAAGAAGATGTGAAAAACTACACTGCTGATACGAAAATCGATGGATTCAATGTTCACAATGATCGCTACCATCGTCGGCTTCGTCAAAATCGTCAAGGTATGGGAAGAAATCAACGTGAGGTACGTGACCATAATCATGCATTTGGTAAAATTAAATTCACTATGCCTCCTTTTGCTAGAAAATATGATCCTGATGCTTATCTCACATGGGAGCTTACCGTAGAACAAAAATTTGCTTGCCATGAATTCCCTGAAGATAAGAAAGTTCGGGCTGCTACTAGCGAGTTTTCTGATTTTGCGCCTATTTAGTGGAGTGAATATTGTCGTACTAATCAGAACATACCTAGAACATAGAATGCTTTGAAGAGAGCAATGAGGCATAGATTTGTACCTTTATATTATTTTCGTGATTTGCTTAATAAATTGCAACGCTTAAGACAAGGTAGTAGTTCTGTAGAGGATTATTATCAAGAATTGCAAACTGATTTCTTGCATTGTGGTTTAGAAGAAACTGACGATGCTAAGATGGCTAGATTTTTAGGAGGTTTACACTGTGAAATTCAGGACATACTTGACTATGAAGAATACAATTCTATCACTCGCTTGTTTCATCTTTCTTGTAAAGCTGAGAGAGCGGTACAAGGATGTCAATCCAGAAACAAAGGAAATTTTGCAAGTTCTTTTGCAGGTCGCATAACTCAGGGGCAATCAAGAGCACCATTTGCTCCCTCGAGCCGAACACCTGCACCTATGAAATCGTCCAACAACTGGCGTTCATCTACTTCCACTACACTAGCACGCGCACTAGAAACGAGCAAGAGCATGGTACAAGCGCCCGCAGAAAGTTCATCCTCGGTTGCTTCAATGGGTAGAGCACAAAAAATGCAATGCCATCGCTGTAAGGGCTATGGACACATGATGCGAGATTACTCTAGTAAGCGGGCTCTCTTGATAAAGGATAATGGGGAGTATACTTCAGCTAGTGACATTGAGGAAGAATATGTTATGCTTGCAACTGACCTCACAGGTGATGACCAAGAATCTGAGCACAACGAGGAACAAGATGGTGCTGAAATTTTAGATAAATATTTAAGCCTTGTAGTGAAGCATGTACTTAGTGCACAAATGGAGCGCGCTGAGCTGAATCTGTTCCAAAGAAAGCTTATCATCAAAGAGCGTTTATGTGGAGTGATCATTGATGGAGGAAGTTGCAAAAATTTGGCGAGCATGGACATGGTTGAGAAGCTTGCATTGATCACACAACAGCACCTTGGCCCATATTACATTCAATGGTTCAACAATTGTGGCAAGTTGGAGGTAACTCGCATTGTGAGAGTATATTTTTCTATTGGTTCTTATCATGATTATGCTGATTGCGATGTAGTACGTATGCAAGCATGTTCTTTATTATTAGGTAGGCCTTGGCAAATTGATAGAGATACAGTATATCATGGTAGAACTAATAAGTATACTATCATGTTTAATGAAAAGAAAATCACTTTGCTCCCCATGTCTCCTGAAACTATTTTAAAGGATGAATTAGAGAGAGCTAATAGAGAAAAGGAGAGTAGCAAAAGTGAAAATCAGATTGTAGCTAAAGAACTTGTGCACCCGAAGAAGAAAGAACCTAGTGCTAGGAAAGGTGAAATTAAATTCAAATGTTCTGTTTTCCTTGCTACTAAATCTGATATTTGTGAGATGGAAGATAGCAAATATGATTGCTATGCTTTAGTGTGCAAAGAAGCCTTGTTTTCCTTTCAGGATATGCCTCCTTCTTTGCCTCCTGCTGTTGCTAACATTTTGCAGGAGCTTGCTGATGTGTTTCCAAGTGACATACCCCTAGGGCTGCCTCCAATTAGGGCGATTGAACATCAAATTGATTTAATTCCAGGAGCATCGCTTCCCAATCGTGCACCATATAGAACCAATCCTGAAGAGACTAAGAGAATTCAATGTCAAGTGCAAGACTTGCTTAACAAAGGGTACGTACGCAAAGGCCTTAGTCCTTGTACTGTCCCTGTGATTTTGGTACCTAAGAAAGATGGATCATGGCGTATGTGTGTTGACTATAGTACCGCGGCCGCTGCCCCTCTCTTCCCCCCTTACATAGTGGCCGCCACCCTTAGGGTTTGGCGGCTTTTGTTGATTGAAGTTTAGCTTTGCTACTTTATACTTTGTCCTCTTGTTCGGCGAGATCAACAACGACATTGTTCTTCGGAACCCCACTTATCACTACCAATTTCATTCATATTTAAAATACATCAGATTGCATTTTTACCTTGTTCTTGCGTGCTTCTTTAGTGTATGCGGGAATTGATCTTCGTGATCAGGTCATCCGGGTATTCGTGCATGGTTGATAACAACTTGTCGAACAGTTCAGCGATTGCGTGGTTTCGAGCCTTGCGAGTCCGTAGCCAGGATAGTGAGAGTTGAGCGACTACTACCGAACTTACTTCTCATCGAAAGATCGGGCCAGAACAGGACCTTCGTGGTTCATCTGTGGGGATAATTGTGATAAATTTATTGAGCAAGCTAGTTTTCTTTAGTTTTTAGAATGGCTTGGAACATTGAATTTGTATGTACCAAATAAAAGTTATGAAATTCCCAAGTCAGTAGTTCCGAAGATGACATAACAATCTTCGGGATTAAAAACAAAGGCTTAGATTGGATAATTTGATCCGATCAGCTGAGATGTTGTTGGTATGTGAGTGTTCATTCCAGAGAACCTGGGTTCATGACTTTTGGAGTCTTGACTCAACAGTTATGGATTTTCCTTTGATAATTGTCTGTTTGGATAGATTGGGATTTGTGAGTGTATCTGTTAAGTTTTGGGTTGCGATTAAGAGTAATTGATTTCATTTTGTTCCATTTCTATGATGTACACTTTTGAGTGATATACTTAGTATACTTTACGGTTGCCAGATGGTGGTCGACACCGGGGTTAAAGTCTTCCTGTCGTCGTCATCCGTCTCGCGGTTGAGGCAAGTGCAAACAATATAGAATGAATTGCGATGCAGTATTCTTGATAAATGACATGGTTTACTTATGAGCTTATATTTATGCTATTGTCACTGAATGCTATTTCTCTCATGTTGGAATGAGATTATGAAGTTCATTTGCATGATGGCATTCATTTCTGATTCTTGGACTACGTGGTAGCCAAGCCTTATTTTCTTTTGAGGTCCCCGTCATACAGTGAACGAGCATGAGGTCCCCGTTATATGTTGGACGGGCATGGTCCCCACACTCGTGGAGTGTGGGCTTGAGGTCCCTATGCCTGAGGACACATGCTTGAGTATGCATCAACGGATGCACTACTCGGCATTACCGGTAATTGCAAAGAAGAAAGAAAGAGCATTCTTGACATATGGATTGCATACAAGCATGAGTGATTTATTATGGTTCCTTGCTGATGTTCATATGAGGATTTGATATCCTCATTGGCTGATCGTGAAGGTTTGTTTTTTTGTCTCTATTATACTTTGCTGATTGTGGTCTCATACTTGCCGTTGTTGTTCTTTTAGGTAGCTCTCAAGGCAGCGACATTGTTGGGAAGGGGTAGTCTTGATGCACATCACAGTTACACTACCCATGGCAAATAAAATTAGCTTATTTAACTACAATCTCAGGATCATGCTAATACCTTTGGTTTCGGTTGTGTCCATCCTTCGTGGTCGATGTTTCGCTTGTATTTGTGGATGATCTAATATGCTTTTAAACTTCAGTTCTTGGTTCCTTTAATCTTGATTGATTGAATAACTAGGTTGATTGGATTAGACTTGCATCCCCGTGATTCTACTGAATCTTGATGCTTGAGATTTATTTGTTAAATACTTGCTTTAGTATAGATGTTTGATTTGGTTTTGGTTGATAAAGAGAAAGATTTATGCTTAGATTATTACAATTGAGAGATGACATCCTTTCTCTTGATTAATTGTAGATGGTGTTTGATGCGGGGGCCCCGATCTTCTCGACGTAGAACCTCTCGATAACTTGTGTATCCTGACGAACCACCAGCTGATCCCCCGCGCCAATGCACGGACTTGCAACTCTATAGAAAATTTGCCCAAACACACACTTGATTGGATCCTCGCTGACCACAAGCGAAGATCGTCGAACCCTCAATTCCCAGAGGAAAAGCAAAAATGATCCCTTGTTCTCAACGCCCAATTCCCTCTGTTTTGGCTATAAGCACAACAGGAGAATCAAGCACAAGCTTTGAAAATATATTAAACGTGGTCTGAGATTACAATAGGGGTCTAACCCTCAATATATAGTGCCCCTTCTCCTCCTCATGGCTGGCCAAGAGGCCCTGCTCCTATTCTAATTCAGATTTGGAGGAATTCTGGACTAAATTAGCCCTATTGCGCAATAAAAATTCCAAAAATAGCCCCATAAATCTAAAAATTCCAAAAATGGCCTCCTCGCGATAGGTCTTTGCCGTCCCGTGGGTAGCACCTTGGTGCTTTGCCTTAGTGGGGCAGGCGGCACCAAGTCTTTGCCCTTAGTCGCCCAACATGCTACCCCGTCGATATTTTTTTTGATTTTTTTTTCCAAAAAAGTAATTAATAATATTTGTTGGACGATTTTTAAAATATGCAAAATGAGCTCAAACAATTATGAAATTTTTTGTGGAGCCTCCTGGCATAGTTTTTATGCTTGTGTAATTTTTTTGAAATTTTATGCATTCTTTTTTTTCTGTAAAATTCTTTAAAGTTTAATGTTTGTAGAAATTTTATAATATAGCAAATGAGGTCCAAACATTATGAATTTTTTTTCCATACTCCCTACACAGTGGACTTGATTGTGTAAATTTTACAAAATTATATATGCTCTGAAATTGTCTCGACAAATTCAGGGTTTAGGTCTCAAAAATTAGGACGAGACGTTTCGGAAATTAGGGTTTCATGAATTCATGTGACTTGAAATGTGGGAAGTATGGTTCTCCATCACATTTCTTTGTGAAAGTAAGTGCGAAAAGCGAGTACGGAAATTAATTTAAGCGAAAGGGCTTAGAACGTTGCGATTACGGAGAAACCCTAAAACATAGCAGAATCGATACCGATGTGAATGGCTATACTTTGATGGCTCAGCGGAGGCACAACACCAGAACTACATTGCAGCCCCCGTGTGGACAAAAGCACGTTACATGTGGTCACATGGCATGATGGTTCGGCTAATTACTTTACCATGAACGCTACTACTACGGTAACTTCGCGACACGAGCTTAGGACCATGTAATCACGCATGCCTTTGGGGATAGTTAAAACATGGCGAATAGGAGGTGGACTACTACGGACTAGCCCGACCTACTACGTGGACCGGGGCCATTTGCCCTTTCTTGCGAGCTCGGCATTGTAGTCCTCGCCTGCCGCCCTGGCCTCGGCCGTCATTTCCGCTTTTCTCGCGCTCCCTCGCGTGCCTCGCGCTCCCTGCGCTGCGCCTCGAGATGGGCCGAGTCTCTCGGCGGATCGCTCGTTGTGCTCTTGATCAAGCGATCCTCCTCCGGATCTCGCGTCCCCTTTACGCATTCCACTCCTCGAAGTCGGTGCCCTTTGGTCGTGTGGGTGGATCTCTAGGTCGATCCACTTGCGGAAGCCACATAGCGGCTCGGGGACTACGGGTGAGCGGGAGAGATTGTTAGTGCATACTCACGAAGAGAATTGGTGCGATATATTCTTGTTGGTACTCCTTCACCATTTGTAGATGGTGCTCGTATCCCAGCGGCGGTCGGGATAGTCGGAGGAGTAGTTAGGACATCCCGATGCATGCCGAGGTCGTGGTGGTGCTGCACCAACAGATGGCGGCGTCTCCCCTCTGGCGGGTGTTGCGAAGGCTCGTTTGGAACATTCGGCGGGGTTCTTTGGTACGGGGTTTCATTGCGGAGAGCTGCCATCTGGTAAAGGCTGCTCTTGCGGACCGGGCCTCGGTAGCCTAGCTTGTTCGGCCCGTGCCGTTGAAGCCCTTGCTAGATCACGGATCTCGTCCATTGCTTCTTGAGGTTGTCCATCCCGGCGTGGTGAAGCAAGCTCGGTGTAGTGTTTGGTATGGTTGTGTGGTTTTCTCTCGTAGATGACTTGCACCTCCTTTTATAAGCGGAGGGTGGCATGGCGTGGTTGGCGAGTGTTGTCTAATCTTTCTGCGAGAGTAGTCATGCCCCTTTTTTAAGTCTTTGTATTTTGGTAGGAAAAGCTCACGGAAGCGAGTGTTGTCTGGTTGTTGCGGTGAGTTGTCACGTCTTGCTCTGTGATCTTTGTCATTTGATCGAAAAATTTGGCGGCGGTGAGTTATCACGTCTTACTCTGCGAGTCTTTGTAATGTCGATCTGAAAAATTTGGTGAGCGGTGAGTTGTCACGTCTTACTCTGCGAGTCTTGTCATGTCGGTCGAAATTGTGGGAGGCGGTGAGTTCTCACGTCTTACTCTGCAGAGTCTTTGTCATTCGGTCGAAAAATTGTGGGAAGCGATGAGTTGTCACGTCGTACTCTGCGAGTCTTTGTCATTCGATCTGAAAAATTTGGCGAGGCGGTGAGTTATCACGTCTTACTCTGCGAGTCTTGTCATTTGATCTGAAAAATTGGCGAGGCATTGAGTTATCACGTCTTACTCTGCGAGTCTTGTCATTTGGTCCGAAAAATTTGGCGAGCGGTGTGTTGTCATAAGTTCGTAAATTTGTTTTGCAATTGAAGTTGTTTTGAAAGCCATCTGCTTCTTTGTTAGGATGATCGGTAGTTCCGACGATATAAGTGCGGAACTACCTCTCGTGACTTCCAGAAAATCCCGTGGAGCGTTTTTTCTCAAAGAGCACTCTTTTGGGACTTAGCTAATTTTACGCAAGCATGGTTCTTACCGCCATGTTGGGAGGCGGTACTCTGCACCGCGGAAGTTGAGATTTTTGCGCTGAGCGATAATCGAATACTGCAAATTAGATAGCGGTAGTTCATTGATTTAGAAATTCTTGTTTGATTAATTCACACATAAAGTGTCCACAGCGAATTGGATAGATGCATACATGATACAAACTAGTACCACAGCGCCGCAAAGGCATACATCACGTAGTGCGAGGATGCATAGATAAAGTGGATATTACAATCTTATTAAAAGCTGAACTTCTACTTAGCAAGAACAAGAAATAATAGAAGAAAAATTACCAAGCTGGCCATGTTAACTAATTTACGTAGCGATTTCTCAACCCTTCCCATCCTTTCATCCAGTCCTTTAAGAACAGTATCTTTATTTTCCGTCGGTTCATCCGATGGTGAGGCACTTGATGAAATGCGATCCACGGGGCGTGTGTCCTCTTGCAAGGTGCAATTTGCATTGCAATGCTTGAACCTCAGCGCGACTTCATCGACCTGACCCGAACCGACATGTTGTGTTCTATAAAAATAATTGGGAATACAAGTGAAAAATATGATGTTTGGAAAGAAGTTCAATGGGGATGATCGGACATAAGTTCTAGTAAGATTGAACACTTCATGAACACTCGGGATGGATTCGTTGGCGTATGGGAGGTGAACACATTCACGGATCCACCTGTGAGGGCAATCAAGTCTTTGTCTTAGTGCTTCTAATTGCTGCTCACTCGAAAGTTTGATGAGGCCGTAGACATCACGTTTAAGGCTGGAAGGAAGGAGAAGAGGCGAAGAGTGAGTGGAATGGAAGCCATATCATGCATATATATAGCTTTGTTGGTAAATTGTAATTTGGTTGAAGAAAATTCGTGTCCGCGAGTAGCGAGGGCGAGGAGGTATCGTGGGGCGACATTGCGTTATGTCTTTAAGGTTTAGTAAGTTTAAATCGGATTCTGAGTTGTTGTTAGTACTAAATATTTGGATAACATGTTGTGTACATACATCTAACGATCGTGCGCACATGGACATTACATAAATCGAAAGGCGAGATGCATGATGGCACTCGTAACAAGTTTTACGGCCATGAAATTAGTTAGGGCGCATGGTGGTGTAAACTTGCGGGACGGCGTAGATGATCCTCGGGGAATGTGAACTGTCAGGGAGTGGCGTCGTCTCGAAGGCCGTAGTAGGGGCCTGTGCGGGAGGCGAATGCGGGGTGATCTCATCGTGGCGGTCGGTGAGGCCGAGCATGTCGTCCACCGCTGGTGCTCTTCTGCGGAAGCGTCTGAGGTGAGTTTGTCATTGCTTTTGTCTGACGGGAAAATTGGTGTAAGTGCGTTCCGTGTACTTGAGTAGGCTATTGTGTTGGCGAGGACCCTCTGGCGGTCACGGTGTAGTCTTGCGGTGTACCCTCCGTGCGTGTCGCCGAACCACTGGTCGCGCTCCGTAGGTGTGATTGAGCGCCGTGCGAAGAAGTCGATCTGTGCCTCCCTCGTGATAGCGATGGTTGCAGAGTCTTTGTCCCCTACGCTGCTTGCAGAACAAATGGTAATGTCGAAGCGTCAGAAATGAGTGCATGGAAAGGTACTCACGACAAGAACCGGTTGACGGATGACATACACAGTGGCTCGAGGTGGGTCGGGGCGAGGACCGTAGCTCAAGCGACTCCGGTCGGCAGCGCGTGCGGGCGGTCTTGCGGAGGTGCGGAGGCGGAGGTGGTGGAAGGTGCCCGCCACGTGCGCGATCTTTGTCAGACGTGAATGTCGTTGTGGCGACCACAAGTTATGGATCTAATCGCGAAATTGCGTCCTCGCGTATCGTCGCGCATCGCGCTATGACCACGATCAATGTGTTGTTGTTTCCACGGTTTATAGATTGATGGCTGGTTGCGGATCGCTCCAAGTGGTAATCTTGCCACGAAACCGATAGTAAGTCACGAAAAGTGTTCTTTGAGCGAGAATTATCGAAGAATGTTTTACCGTCTCGTCGGCGGGCGCCCGATGACGGTCGGACCCGCAAGTCTGGCGTCGTCTGCATGGCGTCCCTTTGGGCGCTTGCACCTTAACCCGACAAGCTCGCACCTAGTCGCGCGGAGCGTACCACCGCAAAGTACGCGCGTCACGTCGGATGGTGTAGCCGCGAAACTCTAGCACGCGTCGTCGTAACCTGTCAATCCACAGCGTCGTCCGAGCTGCATATTCGCCTCGATCGTCGCTCCTCCGCCCTCTCCTCGTGCACTGCAATTGAATTTACATGTCATAAAATCTTACTCAAACATGCCCTCAAAATAAAGCGAAAGAATGACATACCGGTGAGCCTTTCTTTGTGAGAGGTCGGCGGTGGTACCTCTGGTAAAGGCGAATTGCCTCATGATCCGCTGCGGATTGTATTGGTCAACCATGTGAGAAGACCAAGTGGCGGTCGTCATCGAGTGCCTCGTCCAGTTACCTTGGGGACGATAATCCAAAGGGGCCGTGTCGTGAAGGAAGCTGTGGCATCCATGGCCACGGATGACCTCGTCCTCGTGGAGAGTCTCGAAAGGTTATGGAACTCGGGTATCGGCGCCTCGGTCTCTCCTAGCCCACCCTAGGGTAGCACGTGTCCAGCGTGTTCCCATCGCGAGCCCGTCCGCGGGTCGTCCCTATGACATGCCGTAAAGCTCGGTGGTCACTGGTAAGGGTGCGCTGTTGGTCGGGAGTACGGTCGGCCCGTGGAAAGTGCTCCCGACCATAAGCGTAGGGCGTAGCATACCGCGAGGGCGGCTCCTCGCCGTCTTCTTGTTGACAAGCATCACACAACCCTCGGTAGGTGGCGCAAAGCAACTGCGAGCCCCAAGCTATCTTGTGGAATCTCGTCGGGCGGCGTCGCGGTATGCCGGATGGATGTAGCTCGGGTACCGCGGTCTCCTGCGTGGTAGAAAGCGAGATCCATCGAACAAGAACAGCAGTGCAGCGACTAAATGTGTCCTCACTTCCTCTGAGTGGCATGCTCGGGCGGATCATGTACCGCGCGGCCAGAATGTGGCACACCCGCAGCGTTCGCGACAATCGGGTCACCGTCATCGACCAAGCGGACCTTCCGGTCTCGCCCTCGGAGGGCACTACAGGAAGACCACGCAGAGGTAGACACATGGCGAGACACGACCTCGAGTAATGGTCATCTCCCCATCGGAAGTGGAAGGTGTGAGTCTCGGTCTCGGCGGTCCACGGCCTTGAGCGGAGTGCGCGTCAAACTACGGCAGCGTGCGGGAGGTCCAACATCAGGCGGCGGGGCCGGTCTCCGGCTTTGGGGGCGTCTGCTCGTCAAGGGCCATCTCTCTGGGCGCTCGGGACCCGGGCTCGGAGGGCGATCTTGCGTGGACCACGCCCGACAGCGGTGTCCACATCGGCGTGGGTCGGCGGCTCGTCTGCGTCGTCAAGCTGGAGCTGCGCCATCTCACGCCAGCGAAACAACATGTCGATTGCGCATGTAAAACATATTATGTGACACGGGAAAATAAGGCAAGACATACGATAAAAATTTCAACAATGCAATATGATCATAATGAGTTAACAACAAACCGGACAACAACAAGTACTACATAAAGGCATGGATAAGCGACAGCGAGTCCATCAAAGACATTGAAATAAGCAAGCGACATCACGGCGTAGTAATTATATCTTCCTCACTCTGATTGCCTTTGCTTGTCTGGGTCATTTGGGCGTGGTGATGGAGTGCCAATGAGTCTTACCTGATGCCTGCGGGGCGGCGAACTCGTTGCCATGTTGGTGTCGTCCATGTCGTTCGGATCGTCGGGTGTCGTCTTCCACAGTAGGGGTGCTTTAGTGCGTCGTTGGGCACCCACTTCTGTCGACCAAAGGTCCACTGTAGTGCGTGTCGGCTGTATGAATGGAACTCGGCCTCAAGTTGCATCTGGTGGTGGATGTCATAGTACTCGGAGATGTAGCGCTCAGGGCTTGCCGCTCGCCCGCGCATGCAGCGTACACATGGGAGCATGGTTTGTCGCGAAGGCTGCGGCTTGTTGCGAGTGCTGGCGCTTCTTCACCAATCGTGCGGACTGCTTACGATCCCCTCTAACATGGCCCATCCGTACTTCTCCACAGGCGATCTCGAACTTACGCTGGCGCCATCCATGAGTGCGGCGGCGTGCGTCGAGCCTTGGCGATCTTATTCTCCATGTAGGCATGCATTACTTGGAGAATTGCCCGTCCTCAAATGCTTCTTGGCCATCATGGCTCTGTTGACAAAGTATCCGATGAGTGCGGTTCGGCTCTCCTCCATGATCGCGGTGATCGAAAGAGATCGGACACCCTTGAGCACACCGTTCTACACCTCCAGACATGTTGGTCGTCATGATCCGTACCTTGCCGTCCGTGTGTCGTGCGGCGGGGACCATTTCTCTAGGTCAGTGCGTGCGAGTTAACCTTGTGTGAACTCCCCAACTCTCGCACCCTCTTGCTGCTGCCCTGCCTCGGCATGCGGTTGAGTCCCTTACATGCTTTCGGTCTCCTCATCGAGTGTCTCCACACGCTTGAACTTCCTCCTTTGGTTACGCATGCGAGCTTCTTGAACATCTTCATGAGGTCCTTGCTCGAAACCTTGTGTGGAAGTTGGCGCGAGATGCCTCATGCACCAACGGCTCCTAACATCGTTCCACCGATGCGGCAAGTGCGTCCCATTTTGCATCATACTGCTTGAGACAACAACCCGACATTGCGATCGAGATGACACATACATCGGCGATCTTGCCACGACCTTTGCTTCACATTGTGATGAGGACATCCCTCCTTGGATACGCACTACACAAGACCCTCGGATCTGGGTCTTTGAACTACGGTCCTATGACAAGAGCTAGAGCACGTGACTTAATCGATCGGGTAAAGTCGTTTCTAGAGTGAGTGTATTATTTGAGAACTCTATGATCTTTGCCTAATGGAGATGATTTACTTGTACTCGGGAATCTAGGACTACGACCGGTTCAAGAAGGTCTCGACCACTACAAGAAGATCTCGACCACTACAAGAAGACCTACGACTAGTTGATTCGATTGAAGCAATCTTGACCAAAAAGCGAGCACGATACTCGTTGGACACAATCTACGACCAAAGATAGCATGGACTCCTCAAGACCACCTAGGACCGATCCTCGACGGATCTTCGACCAGAAATCGCAACACAAGGTCTTTGCGTCAGCATTTTAAACTAATAAGACTTTGTAAGCGTAGCGAGGTGAGTCCGGGTTGTGTCGCTTCATCCCACGGCCGCACAACCCTAGGTCGACCTCCTCACGTTCCCCTATATATATCGAGAGCCGCCATAGTTTAGGCGGGTTTTCTTAGATTATTACGCCAATTGCGGTTTGCGATTATCGGTTTGAGAACCCCTTGTAAACTTCATCCATATCCGCAATACAATTGATTGCATCTACCTTGTTCTTGTGAGTTGCTTGATTGCTTGCGGGACCAATAACCTTCGTGGTAAGGTCGATCGCGTGCAATTGTGGTCGATAACGACAGCGTGCGGGTGTAGCGGTGCGGTGGCGATCATTGGTCGGAAGCCTCAAGCGTCAACATCCTCACGACGAACCAAATCGAACCTATCGGAAGATCGGGCCGCCGTGACTCATCAAGTGGTATCAGCGCAAAGGTTGCCCGTTAGGTAATTTCGTTTATTCCCTTTTGTTAGTTGTGTTTCCCTCACCTAGAGTCCAGAAAAACTACCCTACAAAAAGTTTTAGATCGTAATTATTCCGCTGTCCAAACCACTTTGTGCCTTTCGCAATTTTGTTTTCAGTTTTTGCATTGTTGAGTTCGAGTCCATCGTCGGTGTCTTTGTTGTTGGTTTAGAGTAGCATTCTTGGTCTCTAGTCAGCACCGTCGCCCGCCGTGCCACCATCCATCCTGGACGCACGACCTCCTTTTTCGAGCGACACCCATTCGACCACCCTCAGGATTTACCATCAGTGGAATCGAACATCTACTCGGATCCGACCACCTCTTCGAGCAACACCCATTCTACCATCCACTCAGGAACTACCACCTGGTCGGATTCGATCCCCTGGTCGGATTCTGTAGCCGTAACAGAACTAGTCCAAGTTCAGAGAGAGAGAGAGAGAGAGAGTTTGTGACCCAATCACCTCATCTTTTAATTACCTTTTTACCCCTGCTCTCCGGAAAAAGTTTGTGACCCAATCACCTCATCGGACCCAAAAAGGGTAACAGAAGAATTTTGGGCTTGGGTCACGTTTGCAAAAAAAAAGAGAAAGCAAAAAGTGCAAAAGAAAAGAAAAGAAGCAAAAAGTGCAAAAGAAAAGGAAAGAAGCAAAAAAAAAGTGCAAAAAAAAAGAAGAAGCAATTCGACCACCCCTAGTTGGTCTACTACCAGTTCCAGCCTTACATCCTTTGGACTCCTTTGTATCGAGTCCTTGTTTCCATCGATGTTGTGCTAGGGCTAGGAGCACTTTTAGACCAAACAAGCGTGGCCAGTCTTGTGGGCTTTGGTTGACTTTGCTAATCTGATTTCATTATTGCTATTCCTTGCTACTAAACATTACCTGTCCGAGCTCCACATACTTTCGACCCTCAGATTGGATCCTCGCATTCGCCTCCGCCGTGATCGTACATCCCACCTTCGCCGATTAGACCACCTGCTGCAATTTGGTAAGAAACTCATAAGAGCTTGGTAAGGCGGCTTGAGAGTGTGTGATTCCACCCCCACCACCTAGTAGTGATAGGGATAATACCTTTGTGTTGTCTTTTGTCTCCTACTAACCATGTCGGTGAAGGATTGGATGCGCAAGAGTGTGTTTTGAGGAAGAGCTCATGGCGCTATTGGATGAACAACGCACTACCGTTAATGAGGACATCGACGGAAGCTTCAAGCTACCATGATCATATTACAGCGCTCAATAAGCGATAGTATTGCGGCGCTCACTACACGCCTCGAAAGAATGGTGAACCGACCACCAAGCGTTGGTCGTGTGGAACCTCATGGTGCAGCCCATGACCATGTGTTTGATAATGATAATGAGATTCACGACCACGGCGCCTTTGATGCACGACAAGCGAAACCGATGAACTTCAAGTCAAGGTATGAGAGGTAATAATGTTCAACAACATAATGCGTGTTAATGATGATCCATATGCTAAAGTTAAGTTCTCTATACCATCTTTTGCGGGTGCATATGATTTGAAATATATCTAGATTGGGAGATGCGGTGAGAATGAAATTGAATGCTCACTTAGTTCAAGTACATAGAGTTAGGCAAGCCACAAGTGAATTTAAAAACTTTGCCATCATTTGGTGGAATAGGGTATGCACCAAGGATTAAGCGCCTACTACGTGGGATGGGTTAAAGATTGCTATGCGTAATGATTTGTCCCACCTTCTTTTAAGCGTGATTTCCGTAATAAATTGCAGCGCTTAAACCAAGGTAATAGATCCGTAGAAGAATATTATCGGGAGCTACAAATTAGCATGTTGCGTTGTGATATTATTGAGGATGAAGAAGCTGCAATGGCACGTTTTATGGAGGATTAAGGCGTGAAATTCAGGACATAGTGGATTACAAAGAATACGATAGCGTCTCTAGATTGTTCCAACTTGCATGTCGGCGAAAAGGAATTGCGGGGGCGACAGCGAGGCCAGGAACAACTTTGGCGGCATGTCTACACCACGACCGATCGGGGCAAGCCAAAATGGCCCCACCTTGACTACACGATGCGCTGCCCCTCCACGAGTAGGGCGCGTTCGTGACACCTCCGAGCCACATCACATGCACCGAGGTAAGTAGAGTTACTAGTGTGCGGGCACCACCCGAGTTCTTCGTCGGTTGCTTCCTTTGGTCGTACCACCGGGATTGTGTGCCACCGTTGCAAGGAATGGGACACGTCATGAGGATTGCCCTAGTCGTGAGCATACCTTGCCACCAAAGGCGGTGGTTATGTAAGTACTAGTGATATTGAGGACGAATATGTACTTGCGGCTAACATTGCGGTGGCGGAGATGAGATGAGCGGTGATCGACGATGTAGAGGAACAAGTAGGCTGCTGTTGACACGAGTATCATGTGAGCCTTGTCGGCGCAGCGAGTCTTTGGCGCACAAGTGGAAGAGCGGAGCAAAATCAGCGGCACAACTTGTTTGGACAGATTTCGTGAAGGAAAGAGCTGCATGAGTCATCATTGATGGAGGTGTGGATTTCATGGGGATATGCTCGGATCTTAGGATGATGTGACAATTGGCAATGGCGTTTACGGTTTGTCGTTTCACGCGTTTTCGACAAAGTGTCGGGCATCTTTGGGCGAAGCGGTCCGACCGGTCCTTACGCGGTCCGCCGGTACCAAATCGGTCGGACCGGCCATGTGGGGCGATCGGACGGCGGTGACCAAAGTGGTCAAAGCGATTTGGGCCAAAAATAGGTGTTGTAGGCAAGTGAGGATCCCAATGCACTTGGTCTCATGATTTTTGGAGTCTCGATAAAAGTTCTATTGGTTTAAAGTTTCCAGAGGTCTCGGATTTTCGGGGTTGAAATTGGCTAAGTCCCAAAGGCGGTCCGGCCGCTCACGTGGAGCGGTCCGGCCGGCCAAGGCGGTCCGGCCGGCTCACTGGAGCGGTCGGACCGGTTTCTACTTGAGCGACGGCCAACCGTGGCGATGTTGTTTTGTTATGTCAAAGTCATTGGTTTCATGGCATATGGTTTGCATGATGCATGTTTTGACTAACATGGGTCAAGTTGTGAAGAACTTGTTCCCGAATCGTGTTTGCTTGTCTATGGTTGTGCGAGTTGCTTGGTGGTCAGCGACGGTCAGCGGCGAGGAGGATCGGGACTAGACTTGGAGAGTTGAGGTCGGATCGATCTACGATGCGGGTGAGTCAACGACTCAAGCGTGGCGCCAAGATGGACAAGGGTGACCTATTGGCAAATCCATGATGCATGGTGAAGCGGTTTAGGTCAAAAGGTTAAAGACGGCGCTTTGCGAAGCGTGCGTGTGTGACCCGTTTGTTAGTGGGCCTTAACGGGAGCCTAAGAGAGTCAAACCCTAAGAGTTTTAGGCCTCCACTATAAATAGGAGGAGATGGTGGCTGCACCTCTCTCTCTCGCCTTTTATGTTTCAAAACCTAATTGTCTTTAGGGAGTTGAGGTGGAGGCTAGGGCTCTTGATGGTTTGTGGTGAATTTCGTGATCCTTGATTGTCCACTTGATCCATGATGGTGTGGATGTAATCGGCATCAATCACGAAATCAATCTATGCAAGGTTTGCTTGAGATAAGTCTCTTTTCGTTCTTGCTTTCAATTTCGTGTTTTTAGGGCTTTCTTTGATCCACGAGTTTGTGATAGATTCTTTCACGTGAATTAGTTTGCTGTGATTTGTGTGAATCTATCTACAATCATCTTGATCATCAATCACTCACGAACAAGCATTAGGATCAAGTTTTCGTTCTTGCCCAGTTTTAGACCCTCTGTTAATCTATTGGCAATTGCTCAGGATCTATCCAAGAATTATCATAATATTCGATTGGAATAGGTCCTCAATAGCATAGAGAAGGTGTGTGCAAAGTTTCGTGAAGTTTGGAGTTGAGAATCAAAAGTTAGACCTAATTGCAACCGTCATCGGAATGTTTTTTGCTCGAGCACTGCGGTCAGGCGCCCACACACAGTCGGACCGATTTTGGTGCGGTCGGACCGCCCCACACCGCAGGTCGACCGATTTAGTACGGTCGGACCCTTGAAGATGCTGTGGTCGACCGGCCGATTCCGTTAGTTTTGATTCTTGCTTGATTTTTGTCGCATTGCTTAGGGGTTTTAATTGGATTCAATACTAGTCTTCATTTGTCTTGGTATATTGATCTTCATAGCTTCATCATAGCTATTGGGTGAAATTGTGTTGAATTCATAGTTTGTGAAAAAGTGGCGTGCTCCTATTCACCCCCTCTAGTCGCCTTTTCGGTCCAACAAGTGGTATCGAGCCCGGTTAGTTCAATCTTGATCTTAGCAGGTCCTCGAACTTTGGCGATGGATAGATTCTCTACAAAACCGCATATGTTCAATGGACAAGACTATGCCTATTGGAAGAATCGTATGCGAGTATTCCTTGAGAGCGAGGACAAGCTTTGTGGGACGTTGTTCGATCCCCGCTCATTATTCCGAGGTTGAAACTCCGCTACGTGGTTCTTTTGGCTAACAACAACAAGGCCAAGAATCTTTTATATGGTGCGCTTGGTAGACAAGAATATGATAGGATTTGCAATTTTGCATTGCGCACGAGATTTGAAACACTCTCGAAACATATCATGAGGTTCGTCCCAAATTAAGAAAGTCGCCAAACAATCTATAAGCGTGATTATAACAAATTTGAGATCGTCACGGAGATAGCATCGATGACATTTTCGATCGTTTCAATAAAGTGATTAATCAAATGAAAGTTGTTGATATTGAATATTCTCAATCGAAAATGCCACCCACCTCTTGGCCGCAATCAACACCAAGGAGTGGGAGATGAAGTCTCTTGCTATAGAAGAGAATGTTGATCTTTCAAGTCTTACTTTAGAATTGCTTTATAGTAAACTCAAGACTCATGAAATTAAAAGAGTTGATCATCCCAAGAAAGATAATTTAGCTTTGGTAGCAGATCCTCTCAAAAAGGCTTTTGATGACTCTTTTGAATCTTCTTCTGGATTTTCATTTGCTTGTTTATCTGCTATTCATGAAGAGGAGCTTGAGAATATCCCTAAGGTTGAGTTAGCCCTTTTAGCTAAAAAATTCACACGGGCTTACAACAATGTGAGAAATAAAAAGAGAGGTGGTCATGTTACTTGCTATGAGTGTGGAGAGCTTTACCACATCAAGACCCAATTGCCCCAAGCTAAAAGGTAAGGGTAAGCACGGGGAGGAGAAGCGACTTGGAAGAAGCCTCATGAGAACAACTCTGAGTATGATGCTGTCAAGCTCATAAAGGCCGCTCACCGGGTCCTTGCCGCTTTTGGAGAGCAATCCGTTAGCGATGTGGACTCCGGGAGCGAAGAGGATAAGAAAGGGAAGGCCAAAGACTTCACTGGCATGTGCTTCATGGCTGACACCGACGACATTGATAATGATGAGGTATCTTTTTCTTATGATGAGCTTTCTGCTAAATATAATTCTATAGTTGAGCAAGTGCTTAGTCAAGATGAAGCGCTAGAATTTGTCATGACTAAAAATAAGAAACTAGAGTCAAAATTGGTAAACTAAAACTAGAACTTACAAATGTTAAGACTCTTGAACTCGATGAATGTTTATCTTGTCATGATATGCACTCGAATTGGCTAAGCGCAATCTGCTCACAATATTGCTTTACAACAACTTGAAAATGCTAGAACTGAGCTAATTGAAATTAAATCTGCTCCTTGTGAAAAATGTTTAGAGTCTAGCAAGTTGATTGCTTCTGATGTGATTGATTCTAGCCCTTGCACTTCATGCTTAGAAAAAGAACGTGAAATCAAAGATATCTTAGAAGCTGCTAGAGTCAAATATGCTAAGCTTAAGGACAATATTGAAAATACTACTTGTGCTTCTTGTTCCACTCTTAAGCTTGAAATTGCTTTATATAAGGAGAAATCTGTGGATAAAACTTGTGATGTTTGTGTTAACTTGAGAAAAGAAAATGCTTACCTTCATGATACATTAGAGAAATTTTCTAAAGGTAAGAAACAATTAAACATGATTCTTGACAAGTCTAAAACTCCTTATAAGAAGCAAGGTTTAGGATTCAATTCTTTTCAAGACAATTCAAACCCAAAAGTCATTCAAGTCTTGGAAAAAGGTTTAATTGAATTCAAAACCCAACCTGCAAAAACATCCTTTAAATCTGCAGGTTTTGCCCAACCTTGTATTAACTTAAATGGTGCTTCTTCTAGTGGTACCAAGTACCATTGCACTTATTGTAAGAAAGTGTCGGACCCGGGAGTAACACCCCAGAATCCTCTGTGCATTTCTGAACTAGTCCCATGATCAGTAGCTAGTTCACACAGTAAACAGATATGGTAACATCCATAAATCGCACAACTTTATTAATAAATATCGAGTTGATTACAAGAAAGGCTTACAAGCCAACAATAAACAAACACAATGGAAGGCGAAGAAGTAGTGGAGTCGGTGATTCGCCACGAGCAATCGACCGGGTAGCGGCCTAGTCGTTGAAATCAAGTTCTTCTCCTCTCAAATTTATTTGCATGAAGCAAGGGTGAGCACAACTACCGTGCTCGCAAGTTACACCTAATAATGAGTTAATGCATGCATGGATATATCAAAGAAAGGTTTATTGGTTGAATTTGCATAAAGCAATGTTTTCTTTAAATATTTGTTACTAAGTTCCAAAGCGCTTATTCTATAACTAAAATTCATTTTATAAATTCTCAAGTTTTATAGTAGGATAACCTCCATATGAAACATGGTGATGGATACCCTCCTATCACATGGCTAACGCGAATTTTACCACAAGGATTAACCATCCTCAAATCATTTGCAAAAATCATTTTAAAACAAAATCAAAGTCTAACTTTGAGTGGCTTTGCTCAACATGTCCATGACCGTGGACACGGCTATTGAATAGTTTTACACTCTGCAGAGGTTGTAAAACTTTACCCACAAGAGATAATCAACTTTTAATGTCCGTCGACACACTTCCGTAGGTATGCGACTAAGTGATTATCACGAGACCTTTACAATCGTCATTCCAAAGTAGTCATGCCCGCTAAGGTTTCACTTCCTTTGGATTAACCATCCGCTAGAAGCCCCTCTTGCGCCAATAAGGTTTCACTTCCATTGGGTTAACCACCATGGAAACCCCTCTTGCACCAAGTGGGAATCTTGTCTAACCGACACCCACACACCAAAATGGCACAACTAACAATGGAGCGTTGCAAATTATTGACCTAGCCTGTCCCATTCCGGACTTGTGGTAGTGCGGTGGAGCTTTGCAAGATGCGGCTCAAGACCGGTCCTTAATCGACTTAGGCGACTTTCAAAATAACCCACGGGCCTCAATCCTACCCAGTTGAGCCGTGCATAAACTTGCACCCACCAAGCATCCATTCCGCCCAAGTACAAACCAACTTTTCATTTTTGCTTTTCAAAATCATTTGCAAAATCTACCATGACAAACCAATGTCATAGGGTTTTAAACAATAGTTAATCATTTGGCTAAAATTTCCTAAAGTAAACATTTTTCGTGTAAGCATGTCTTTACATAATATTTTCAAATGATCCCAGTTCATACTATCGTATCAACTAGGTTTTTATCTAGGGTGACAATATATTTGATTCAAATATCAACATTGGCCATACAAAGGATTTAGGCATAACTATAAATTTAAAACAGGTATTTAAATTACATTGAATAAAAATAAGCATGCAATAATAATTTTAAACAGAATTTAAATAATTTGAAATAATGGGTTCAAATATGATCAAAGGTATAACTTGCCTTGTTTGGTTATGTTGTTCTCAAACGGCGTCGAAATCCGGTTGTCCGAGTAGTCGAAATCTATACGCGTAAACGATCCAAATTCAAATAGCATTCAAATAAAATCCAAATAAAATCCGAAAATTAATAAATAAATACTGGAAGTAAGATATCGACTTTATATGAATATAGGAATTTGAATCTACTGAATCGGAGTTCGTATGAGGGAGAACGAAATTCTGGAAGGTTGAAAGGGAGAGTAAATAGTAGTTTGCATGGCACTATTCATTTGCATGCAACTTACGTGAATAGTAAAAGATCGGAGAGAATTGGTCGTGCCGACGATAGGAAGGGAGAGGTGATCGGCGAACAACAAAAATGGAATCTTGGGAATGAGACGGACCCAATGGTGGTGGTCGCGTCACTGGCGGAGGTCCAGCACGACGGTGACGCGCAAAACAGTACAAGGTGAATAGTAGCATCGAAGAGCCGATGATGTTTTGGAGAAAAGGAAGGTAGCACAACGTAGAGCATCGTGAGGCGAAGCTAACGGTATTGACGACATCGTCGCCGGATCAAAGACGGCGCCGAAAATGACGATGAAGGTGGTTCGGTCTCCGCGGAAAATCTTTGGTTGCGGTGAAAAGAGAGCGGCGAATTCAAGGATAGGAAGGGAAACCAAAGTGCAGCGACGCAATCGGTTCGGAAAAATCTTGGCGAGGAGGAGAAGCGAAGGTAGCGAAGTTTGCGTGCATGGCACTATTCCTCCCATGCACACATGAATAGTGACTATCATTGAATAATTGGCGTCTGAGAGATAGGAAGGAGAGATGGCGGCGGACAACGAATATGGAACCTCGGTGATGTACTCTACCCAACGGTAGCGATTCGGCGACGATCGCTATGCTGCAACGCGCAATTAGAAAAACAGCTAATATATAATAAAAACTCAAAATTACAAAATAAATACTGAAAAATAAAGGATACTTTTACGAGCAAGAATCATCGGATTCGGAGTTTGCAATTGGGAGCAATAATTCTTGGAAGGAATAATCACAAGAAAAATAATTGCTACGAGAGCATGACTAATAAGGATGCTCTTTGTACTTCTTCTTTGCTTGGAATCAGCAGAGAAGTGGAAATGGCCATGGCGCCAAGGAGAGGAAGGGAAAGAGGGCGGAAAGTTACCAAAGCGGATTGCCGGCGTCGAGGCGGAGCCAATGGAGGTGATGGCGCGATCGGGATGGCGGCGGCGGCGGCGGCGTCACGGTGGTGGTCGGCCATGGGGGGTCGGATGCTCCGGCGAGTTTTCGACGAAGCGAAGATGCACATGCGTAGAGAACGACGTCGCGGTGCCGACGGTGGTGGAGAAGGTGGCGGAGCTCCACCGGAGGCGACGCACGAGAGGGTAGACGACAATCGGCCGACGATCTTCATTTTGCTCGTGTGGCCAAACCGGGGAAGAGAGGAGGAGATCTTTTGGGGTGAGTTGAGGTGGAAGGAGCTGCTGGAGGTCGCTTTATATAGGGAGGGGTGCGGATTGGTGAAATTGCGAAAATAAAAGCTTCAGTTTTCGGGTGCCATAAAGACCGAAGAAAAACTGAAAACTGCTCTTAATTCACAAGAATAAATGGTCAATTGATGGTGTAGTAACGTAGAGGAAGTTAATACGGACATGTGGGCACAGACGGCATTGAATTTGGTGCATTGAGTGAGGAGAAACGGAAGAAAGAGTGAAGGCGGCCATTAATGGTGGATCTTGAGTTTTGCTTGCGGTGGTGACCGGCAGGGACGGCAGTGGCCGGTGGCCGGCGGTGGGGAAGGGCGGCGGGATGAGGGAGTTGTGAGACCCCGGTTTATCCGGCTTGTAATGCTTAACCATCCACTTGGTCCTAGCATCACAAATCAGATAATCCGAGACTCGAGACATGTATACTTCCCAGAGTGCAGTATACACACCTCTTTACAAAGTTCATGTATCAATTCCATTCATCCACATAGAACCGAAGCAAAAACAACAAGCCAGAAGATAACATAAATAAAGGATAGTTATTACAAAAGAGAGGCCGACCGGCCAAACGACATTTACATAAAGAAGTTTAACAGCGGAAGCAAAACTGCCATAAGATGGCCATAAACCAAAAGAGCCAATCAGTGTGCCTGTAACATCCCAAAATTGGTTTGTGTTTCAAATGTAATAAAAATGAGGAGAAATTAAAACTTTTTCTCTGATCTTGATTTTTGTAATCAGTTCCATAATTGTTGTAAAGGAATTATGGGAAATCAAAAATCAAATTACCATTTGGACACCAACACAAATCTCCTTCATAAAAATCTTGTGCCCAACCCCTGAAAATAATTTCTTTGAACCTAGGAGTGATGTTAACACCTCAGAATTATTTCATAATTTTCAGAAATTATTTGATAAATTTTGAGACAAGTCAAACATTAGTCAAACTCCTAAAATAGCCTTCTGGAATTTTTAGAGAAAAATGCAGTGCATAAATGTCTCTGAAAATTTTATACAAGGTTCCTCCTGTTGCCCACAACCTCCATTTAAAATTTCATAATTTTTGGAGCTTGTTTGATATCTCAATTAATTATCCTTAGTCAGCTCAGCAAATAACTCAAAATCAGCTTTTACTATTCCTTGGACTCAAGTCACACTCGGGTCCAAGCCATTCGGTTCGATCGGATCAACTAACTGCACCGACCCAGCCACATCAGGCGCGTTCAATTTCGACCGTTAGATCTCGATCGTGCGGTCTGCGCTCGAGGTGACGTTCGGACCGCCCGAACGCCTCGCGCAACGTGGACCATAGGATCCAAATCAACGGCCCAGGATCAAGTTAGCGTTCAAACCGTTCTAATCGCCGTGTTTCTTTTGAACCGTCCGATTGAAATCCAACGGCTGGCGGCTATCGTCTTCCTCCGCTCGCGCAAGGCATCGGTAGAAGTCAACGATGGCGGTGAAAATTGCGAGCGTAGCGGCGTCGGGTCACCTCGGCTTTTGGCCAACGACTCTCAGCATTTATTGCTCCGCCCCACCGCCTCGAAGTCGTCGTCCTCCTCGAGTTCACGTGCTCCGTCGCCCTCGATCGACCTCAACACGAGTTCGGCCATTTTTCTTCCGTTGCTTCTTCCTTGCCCCTTGGCTATAAAACTCCTCGAGGCTTCCTTAGCATCCTTTGAACACCCTTGAGCTCCAGAACCCTTTGTTAGTGCATTGCTCGAGCTCCATTTCAAAAATTGCTCTCGGCGCCATTGTTGAAGCTCCAACCTCTTGGTGAAAGTGGTGCTCGGGCCTTCTCTTTCTAAACCCTTGCTTCTCTCGATTTTACCATCTCTAAGAGTATTAACCCTCACTCAATTTGGGTTTTTGCAGGAGCAGCTTAATTTTGAATTTCCCCTTTTGGCCGAAAGCCCTATTTTTCTTCATCGAGCGGCTCCGGTCCCTCTGTGCTTTCTCCGTGCTCGGGTAACCCTCTTTAGTCCCTAGTTGCTTGGCACCCGCCGGTTGGACGCGCAGAGCTCATTTGCTATTTTCGTTTTGACCGTTTTGGTCATCTCTGTCATCTTCGGCTTGCGGCGTTCTAGAACGCCGCGGCTAAAATTATTGGTTCCATTAGGTGCGCAAGTTTGTTAGCAACCCATTTTGGGCACTTGCTCGCACCGCCGCGGCGAGTCGCCGCGATGATCTCTCTTCCCGTCGTTTTGTCGGATGAAAGCAGCGCGAGTTTTGAACGTGAATTGATGTGGACCGTCGATCCTTTGATCAACGGTCCAGATCTGAGTGAACGTTCGGACCGTCCGAAAGGTTCGATCCGTGTGGACCGTTGGATCCAAGATCAGCGGCTCCTATGCGTGTGAGCGTTCGGACCGCCGAACGCGTCGATCCACGGAACCGTTGGATCGAGATCCAACGGTGGCGTTTAGGATTTGTGAATCCAGCAGCGCAGCGTTAGCGCTGGGACGCGGACCGTCGGATCTTTGATCGGCGCCTCGTTCGCCACGTCGCTTTAATTCTCGATTTCCGAAAGGATTTATTTGTCAAGCTGAAAAATATGATAACTTGTAAAATGCATAACTAATTCATTCCAAATCCTTTTGGTTGATTCAAATTTTGTTGGTTATGTTTTTAACTAGACTTTAAGTTAAAAATGTTTTCAGACTCAGTATAGCTCCATAAAATTTTGCTAATGAATAGTAGCATTTTGATTTATGAAAGTGAGCAAAATTGTTTTGGCCATATCTTTTGCATCAAGAATCCAAATCAATTGGTTCTTGTTGCATTAGTTCATAAAAATCATGCTCTTTCTACTGTAAAAATTTGAGAGCTTTTTGTTGAAGTTGGCTGTTGGATCTTTTCGATTTCTTTTGCCTTATTGGTTCTTTTGGTTCTTTCGATAGGATCCAAGAGCACATTGATACCGAGAGTGATCCCAAACAACATCTTGACCCGCAACAAGCAGGCAAGCAGTTTGATCATGTTAATCCTATTATTTTACAAGTTTAATATTTTGAATTCAACTGTATGTATGCATTGCTACTTTGTGTTAAATTATGGTTAGTTGATCCTATAGTTGCATAATCCGTAGGATATTGTTTATTCTCTACTACTTGAGCCTAGATTATTTCTTTGTGATTAGAGTTCGTTGGATGAGCTCTTGTCACTTAGTAGCATCTGAGTCTTTATGCTTAGCCATGCTTAGTTCGGTAGCTTTGGGCGATCATCGACTTAGTCGATGGTCTTGATCACAAAAATTATTATTCTTTCATTATGTCCAGCACTTTGTGCTTTGTTAATTTTGCAAATCAGAAGCTGAAAATGAAAACTGATTTGGACTTGGGCATAATGGTATGTTGGTGTGGTGTTTTTGGGTGTGATCGGAATGGTGCCCAAGTCATCAAGGACCGAACATCTTGTTACACTAAACCAAGCACTATTGCGTACTAACCACATGAGGGATATATGGGACCCCTCTTGACTTAGTACTTTGGCGTGTGTTATCTCCGAGTCGCAGGAGGAAAAGTTTTGTGTGTGTCTTTGTGTGAAACAGTGTGTGTTCTTGTGTTTGTCTTTGGGTGTGCGGTGGTGGGGATTAGGAAGGTTCTCCACCTCGAGGCGTCGCAGATTGTCCAAGGCTTTACCGTGACGGGTAGTTGTCCGAGGTGGGCCACGACCCGACACAACGTATGGGTTTCTATCCATACAGGCGACTCGAGTTAATACATAATATTGGAAACGCCTCGTAGGACTTAGTGTCTTGGCATACCAAAGGCGGTGTGCTTAATCATGTGGCAAAAGGCGGTCCGACATGTGGGTAAGTTGGTACACCTGCAGGATAAAACTATTCGAATAGCCTCGCCCTAGGTTATGGACACGCTTGGGGAGGTCTTCCAAGAGTTAGACTACAACATTTGTTTTAAAATTTAAAACTTGACATGGTTGGTATGAATGGGTAATTCATACTATTGTTGTGGTGACTATTGGGTTAGTCACTTCGGATATTGTTGTCTATTTACCGTTATTAATATTGTTCTTTCGGTTATTTGAACATTAAAAACAGATTTGTTAAATTGCTTTCAATCTATTATATTATTGCAAATGAAAACTTGCTTTATGCTAAAATGAAACCTCTGACCTCATCGTTGATTAAGCTTGCATGTAGTATATGTACAGTTTGTTATTCCACATGTAAGTCTTGCAGTACATTCAAAGTACTCACCGCTTTTGCCTACCGCTTTTGTTTGGGGAAGAAGGTGAGCCCCAAGGGCCTCACTTTTGTGAGATGTGCTTGGGTTTGGCGACTAGCTTGGCGGTCCGGTCGGTTGCCTTGTGGGTTAAAGGCACACCGATTGGCTCTTTGTTGTAGCCATCTTATGGCACTTTTGCTTCACTGCTTAACTATTGTTGTCTCTTTTATTGTTGGCGGTTGGCCTCTCTTTGTAATGACTCGGTTTAATGTTATTAATACTACATTCTACTCGGTGTTTCGGTTCTATGTGGATGAATGGAATTGATACATAAATTTTGTGATGAGGTGTGTATCTTGCACTGGGAAGTATACATGTCTCGAGTCTCGGATTATCCGCTTTGTGATGCTAGGACCGAAAGGATGGTTAAGCATTACAAGCCGGATAAACCGGGGTCTCACAAGGTTTGGTATCAGAGCCATACTGACCGTAGTAACCCAAGCTGGTTGTCGTTTAGGATATTTTGGAAAATATTATTTTCAAAGTATCAAATGATTTTGAAAGCTTAAGTAAGTTCTCGATTTTATTCCTTACTATCTTAGCTTTCTCCTCTCATCTTGCTCTAATTTGAGTTTTGAAAATTGTTTACCTCTCCTTTTCAAAGATAGTGTTATCGATTAAATGGGTTTTGGGAACCACCGAGTTTGGCAAATTGAAGTGCTTAGGGTTTTGAAGTTTCGGATGAAGATTTCGCTAGAGGCTTGGATGCGGAATCTGACAAAGACGCTTCAATTTCCGATACAATGAGCTCAATGGTTTCGATGGGACCACTAAGCTTGGCAAGTTGAAGTGTGCCGATTTTGAAGTTTCTAGGATGGAAGACTTGGTGGAGCTTGGATGCAAAATCACTACAAAGAACTTCCATTTAGGACAACAAGCTCGATGGTTTCTAATGGGGTAGAAAATGAGAGTTTAATCAACTAAAACTTGTGGGAATAAAAGGGTAAGATGTGATACTAGTTAGCTAAGTATCTAACACTATTTTCATTGATTGAACCTTGCTCTTTAGTGGTAATAGATCTTACCTTAATCTTACGCTTTTATCTTCTCAATCAATTACTCGCTCATTCAATACGGGCTAGTTGAATTGGGAAGTTGAGCTTTAGTTTTATGATTCCTTGCCGTTTTGGAGTCTTTTATAAGGTGTTTAAGATTATACACATACTGTTTTTGGCTTTCGGTTAGGGTGATATTCCATTCCCTAGTCGCTAGCCTTTCGCTTTCTTCGGCTTTTAATCTTTGAGTCTAGTTTTAACCAAAGTTTCTTGTTACAGATGGCCGGGCCTTTTCGTAGCGGCCAAGGCGATCACCGTCCGGACGAGGATCTTCCTCCTCCTCCGACCATGGCGAGGTCCTTCTTGGATCGAGCGCAACCGCAGAGGACGGGAGGGTTCTTACGGACGTCATCGCGCGCAACACTTCCGCCCTTACGGTGCATCGGGATCCGGCAAGGGAGTGGTCATCACCGCGTGGGGACTAGCGGAGTTTCTTCGCACTCACCCCCTCGTTCTCGTGTCCGAGGACCGCTTGACGCTTGACGATTGGCCGTCTCGTTGAGCGCAAGCCGCATAGCGCAGCGCGAGAGCACGAGAAGGCGCTGTCGCATCGCACCGGTGGAGGGTGCGGCTTTGTCTTGGTGGGAGAGCTTCCTCGCCATGCACTGACGGCCACACCGTCACTTGGGAGGAGTTCCAGATCGCCTCCGCCGCTCTCATATTCCTTCCGCTTGATGAAGTCAAGAAGAAGGAATTTTATCGCTCCAGCAAGGCGTCGTTCACCACACGAGTACATGACGAGTTCAACCATTTGGCTCGTTATGCTCGGAAGAGGTGGCCACCGATGAGGCCAAGCAAGAGAAGTTCAAGGATGGTTTGTCCGAGGAACTTCAAGACAAGCTATCTATCGTTGACTTCCTCGATTTCCGTGCCTTGGTGGACAAGGCCATCGTTCTGAAAGCACGCAGGAGAGCACTTGTGGATTCCCCATAGCGCAAGTGGGAGGCCCACAAGTCGGACAGCCAGCTCTTTCCGTTCGTGTTGGGCGATCTCCGGTCCCGTCTTGACCTTCAAGACCCGAGATCGCATTGCCCGCCTCGTCCTTCGCAGCCGTGCCCCAATCACGTGCACTGCGAAGTCACCAGAGGCCTCGCGACAGTGCGGATGTCACCTGCTTCTTCTGCAACAACAAGGGGCATTATGCGAATAATTGCCCCAAGAAGACAGGAGCAGCCCCTCATCCTAATGGAGGACGCGGGCAAGGAGGTGGTTCTTCGCGGGATCTGAAGATAGTCCCTGCTACCCAAGGTGTGGGTAGTGGTCACGTCAACCTCATCTCAGCTGAGGAAGCACAGGAGGTACCCGATGTTGTGCTGGGTACGCTTTCTGTTAACTCTCATTCAGCTACTGTTTTGTTTGATTCAGAGCATCTCATTCTTTTGTTTCGAGTCTTTGTGCTATTAGTAAGCTCCTCTTTACTCCATTATTGGTCCCGTTGCTCATTCGCTCTCCTGGTTCGGGGTTGAGAGCTGAATCTGAGTGTAGGGATGTCCCAATCGAGATTGAGGGAGTGAGATTCTTTGCGAATCTTATCCTCCTTCATTCAGCAAGTATAGATGTAATTCTTGGTATGGATTGGCTGTCTCGGCATAAGGGACACATCGATTGTGCCAAGAAGTGCGCTCTCTATCTAGTCCTTCCGTGAGCGGGTTAAGCGCTACGCCGGTCGCTAGGCCCGCATCTCTTCGCGCTTGAAGCGAAGCCCGCTCTAGATATTAGTGAAGTCCCAACAGTTCGTGACTTCATTGATGTCTTTCCGGAAGCTCTTCCAGGGATGCCACCAGTTCGAGACCTAGAGTTTGTCGTTGAGTTGGTTCCCGGTACCGCCCCGATTTCAAAGAGGCACTATCGGATGCCACCGAACGAGTTGGTGGAATTGAAGAAGCAACTTAATGAGCTTCAAGAAAAGGTTTCATCCGCCTAGCTCATCTCCGTGGGGTTGTCCAAAGAATCTTCGTAAAGAAGAAGGACAATACTTTGCGCATGTGCGTTGATTACCGTCCGCTTAATGAGGTAGCGGTAAAGAACAAGTATCCATTGCCCGCATTGATGATCTCTTTGATCAATTAAGCTGGAGCTCGAGTTTTCTCAAGATTGATTTGAGAATGGGATATCATCAAGTTCGTATACGACCGAGGATATTCCAAAGACGGCTTTCTACTCGCTACGGCTTGTATGAGTACACCGTCATGTCATTTGGCTTAACCAATGCTCCCGCTTTGTTCATGAACCTCATGAATTCGGTATTCATGGAGTATTTGGATAAGTTTGTCGTGGTCTTCATCGATGATATTCTCATCTATTCCAAGGATGATGAGCAACACGATGAGCATCTGAGGCTTGTGTTAGGCAAGCTTCGTGAGCATCAGCTGTATGCAAAGTTCAGCAAGTGCGCGTTCTGGTTGAAGGAAGTGGCCTTCCTGGGCCATGTTCTTTCAAATAGAGGCGTGGCCGCTGACCCTAGCAAGGTCGCGATGTTCTTTCATGGGTTCACCTACTTGGAACCGGCGCGGAGTTTTCTCGGCTTAGTGGATATTATCGCCGCTTTATCGAGAACTTCTCCAAGATCGCGGCCGATGACGGAGTTGCTCAAGAAGGACAAGAAGTTCTTGTGGTCCGATGCTTGTGAGGAAAGTTTCCAAGTACTTAAGGAGCGCTTGACCACCGCTCCGTTCTCGTTCTTCCCGATATTCATCGAAGCTTCGATATCTTTTGCGATGCTTCTCGGCGAGGACTCGGTTGTGTCCTTATGCAAGAAGGCAAGGTAGTGGCCTATGCATCAAGGCAATTGAGGACTCATGAACTCAACTATCCTACCCATGACTTGGAATTAGCCGCAGTGATTCATGCACTTAAGATTTGGCGACATTACCTAATCAGAATCGCTGCGAAGCGTATTCGGATCACAAGAGCCTAAAGTATTTGTTTACCCAACCGGATCCGAACCTCGTGCAAAAGAGATGGTTGGAGTTGATCAAGGACTATGACATGGGTATTCACTACCATCAGGGCAAGGCTAATGTCGCTGCCGATGCGCTCGATCGCATAAGCGCATTGCAATGCCTTGTTGCTCCGTGGATGTCAACCCACCCTTCAAGGAATTTCAGCGCCTCAACTTAGGTCCGGTTGAGCATGGTTCCTCGCTACCCGGTTGTGCAACCAACCTTGGTGGATCGGGTTAAGGTCGCCAACGATCGGATGTTGGAATAAGCCGCATCAAGGAAAATGTCAAGAACGGAACGACCAAGTGCTTTCTCGAGGATGAGCATGGTGTTGTAAGGTTCGCAACGCCTTGTGGTTCCAAAGGACATGGAATTGCGAATTTGATTCTCATGAAGCCCATGATTCGCCTTTGTCTATTCATCCGGGGCCACAAAGATGTATCAAGATCTCCGCTGGGATTTTGGTGGACCCGAATGAAGAGGGAAGGCGGTTCGTTGTCGAGTCGCGACGTATGTCGCCGTGTCAAGGCCGAGCATCGGCGCCAGCAGATCGCTTGACCTTTGCCTATTCTCGAATGGAAGTGGATTCGATCGGGATGGATTTTATCACCGGTGCGCCTCGTACTTCCAAGGGCAATGATGCCATTTGGGTCGCCATCGATCGCTGACGAAAGTGGCTCATTTCATTCTGTCAAGACGCGACTTCGCGTGGGACTCCTAGTGAGCTTTATATCGCTGTAATTGTGAGTTTGCATGGGATCCCAAGACGATCATTTCTAATCGTGGTTCCTGCTCACTTCGATTTTGGCATAGTCTGCAAGTGGCTATGGGAACCCATCTTAACTTTAGCACCGCATATCATCCTCAAACCGATGGTCAAACCGAGAGGGTCAACCAAGTGTTGGAAGACATGCTCGTGCTTGTGTTACATCATATGGAAAGCATTGGGAAAAATGCTTGCCATTCGCCGAAGTTTTCTTATAACAACAGTTTTCAAGCCGGTCTGTGCATGTCACCTTCGAGGCCTTATACGGAGAAAGTGCGAACCCCGTTAAATTGGTCGGAGACCGCGAAGACCATTCTTTGGCCCGGACTCGATCAATGAGGCCGAGAGTCAAGTCCAGCTTATTCATGATCGCTTGCGCACAGCTCAATCCAGGCAAAAGAGCTATGCGGATCGCCGTCGTCGTGAGTTGAGCTTTGAGCCTAATGACTTTGTTTATCTCAAAGTCTCTCCTTTGAAGGGCCATCAACGCTTGGCCAAGGAAAGTTAGCTCCTCGATATGCCTGGCCCCTACCGTGTGATCGAGAAGAAAGGAGCTGTTGCCTATAAGTTGGCGTTGCCAGCTGCACTTGAAGGGGTACATGATGTTTTCCACGTGTCCCAATTAAAGAAGTGCCTCCGTGTTCCAACAGAGGAAGCTCCGTTGGAAACTCTCGATGTCCAGGAAGATTTGACCTACAAGGAGCACCCTGTTCGCATCCTTGAAGAGACTGAACGAAGAACAAGGAATAGAGCCATCAGATTCCTTAAAGTTCAGTGGTCGAACCATTCCGAGGATGAGGCTACTTGGGAAAGGGAAGATCGTCTCCGTGCGAACTATCCATCTTTCTTTACCGAGTGAGCCAAATCTCGGGACGAGATTTTTGTAAGGGGGGGAGGTTTTGTAACATCCCAAAATTGGTTTGTGTTTCAAATGTAATAAAAATGAGGAGAAATTAAAACTTTTTCTCTGATCTTGATTTTTGTAATCAGCCCATAATTGTTGTAAAGGAATTATGGGAAATCAAAATCAAATTACCATTTGGACACCAACACAAATCTCCTTCATAAAAATCTTGTGCCCAACCCCTGAAAATAATTTCTTTGAACCTAGGAGTGATGTTAACACCTCGAATTATTTCATAATTTTCAGAAATTATTTGATAAATTTTGAGACAAGTCAAACATTAGTCAAACTCCTAAAATAGCCTTCTGGAATTTTTAGAGAAAAATGCAGTGCATAAATGTCTCTGAAAATTTTATACAAGGTTCCTCCTGTTGCCCACAACCTCCATTTAAAATTTCATAATTTTTGGAGCTTGTTTGATATCTCAATTAATTATCCTTAGTCATTTCAAAGAAATAACTCAAAATCAGCTTTTACTATTCCTTGACTCAAGTCACACTCGGGTCCAAGCCATTGGTTCGATCGGATCAACTAATCGCAGACCGACCCACCACATCAGTAGCGTTCAATTTCGACCGTTAGATCTCGATCGTGCGGTTCGCGCCGAGGTGACGCTCGGACCGCCCAACGCTCGCGCAACGTGGACCATAGGATCCAAATCAACGCCCAGATCAAGTTAGCGCTCAAACCGTTCTAATCGCCGTGTTTCTTTTGAACCGTCCGATTGAAATCCAACGGCTGGCGGCTATCGTCTTCCTCGCTCACATCGCCACCAAGTCAACAAATGGCGGTGAAAATTGCAGAGCGTAGCAGCGTCGGGTCACCTCAGCTTTTGGCCAACGACTCTCAGCATTTATTGCTCCGCCCCACCGCTCCAAGTCGCCGTCCTCCTCGAGTTCACGTGCTCCGTCGCCTCACCGACCTCAACACGTAGTTCGCCATTTTTCTTCCGCTGCTTCTTCCTTGCCCCTTCGGCTATAAAACTCCTCCAGAGGCTTCCTTAGCATCCTTTGAACACCCTTGAGCTCCAGAACCACTGTTAGTGCATTGCTCGAGCTCCATTTCAAAAATTGCTCTCGGCCGCCATTGTTGAAGCTCCAACCTCTTCGGTGAAAGTGGTGCTCGGGCCTTCTCTTTCTAAACCCTTGCTTCCTCGCCATTTACCATCTCTAAGAGTATTAACCTCACTCAATTTGGGTTTTTCAGGAGCGACTTAATTTTGAATTTCTCCCTTTCGCCGAAAGCCCTATTTTTCTTCATCGAGCGGCCCAGTCCCCTCTGTGCTTTCTCCGTGCTCGAGTAACCCTCTTAGTCCCTAGTTGCTTGGCACCCGCCGCTTGGACCGCAGCAGAGCTCATTTGCTATTTTCGTTTTTGACCGTTTTCGGTCATCTCTGTCATCTCTGGCTTGCCGGCGTTCTAGAACGCCGCAGCTAAAATTATTGGTTCCATTGGGTGCGCAAGTTTGTTAGCAACCCATTTTGGGCACTTGCTCGCACCGCCGCCGCGAGTCGCCGGCGATGATCCTCTCTTCCCGTCGCTTTGTCGGATGAAAACAGCGAAGTTTTGAACGTGAATTGATGTGGACCGCCGATCCTTTGATCAACGGTCCAGATCTGAGTGAACGCTCGACCGTCCGAAAGGTTCGATCCGTGTGGACCGCTGGATCCAAGATCAACGGCTCCTATGCGTGTGAACGTTCGGACCGCCGAACGCCCCGATCCACGGAACCGCTGGATCCAGATCCAACGGTGAGCGCTTAGGATTTGTGAATCCAGCGCGCAGCGTTAAGCGCTGGGACGCGACCGTCGGATCTTTGATCGACGCTCCTCGCTCGCCACGCTGCTTTAATTCTGATTTCCGAAAGGATTTATTTGTCAATGAAAAATATGATAACTTGTAAAATGCATAACTAATTCATTCCAAATCCTTTTCGTTGATTCAAATTTTGTTGGTTATGTTTTTAACTAGACTTTAAGTTAAAAATGTTTTCAGACTCAGTATAGCTCCATAAAATTTTGCTAATGAATAGTAGCATTTTGATTTATGAAAGCTGAGCAAAATTGTTTTGGCCATATCTTTTGCATCAAGAATCCAAATCAATTGGTTCTTGTTGCATTAGTTCATAAAAATCATGCTCTTTCTACTGTAAAAATTTGAGAGCTTTTTGTTGAAGTTGGCTGTTGGATCTTTTCGGTTTCTTTTGCCTTATTGGTTCTTTTTGGTTCTTTCGATAGGATCCAAGAGCACATTGATACCGAGAGTGATCCCCAAAGAACATCTTGACCCGCAACAAGGTGACAAGCAGTTTGATCATGTTAATCCTATTATTTTACAAGTTTAATATTTTGAATTCAACTGTATGTATGCATTGCTACTTTGTGTTAAATTATGGTTAGTTGATCCTATAGTTGCATAATCCGTAGGATATTGTTTATTCTCTACTACTTGAGCCTAGATTATTTGTCGTGATTAGAGTTCGTTGGATGAGCTCTTGTCACTTAGTAGCATACGAGTCTTTATGCTTAGCCATGCTTAGTTCGGTAGCTTTGGGCTATCATCGACTTAGTCGATGGTCTTGATCACACAAAAATTATTATTCTTTCATTATGTCCAAAGACTTTGTGCTTTGTTAATTTTGCAAATCGTAAACTGAAAATGAAAACTGATTTGGACTTGGGCATAATGGTATGTTGGTGTGGTGTTTTGGGTGTGATCGAATGGTGCCCAAGTCATCAAGGACCGAACATCTTGTTACACTAAACCAAGCACTATTGCGTACTAACCACATGAGGGATATATGGGACCCCTCTTGACTTAGTACTTTGGCATGTGTTATCTCCGAGTCGCAGGAGGAAAAGTTTTGTGTGTGTGCTGTGTGAAACAGTGTGTGTTCTTGTGTTTGTCTTTGGGTGTGCGGTGGTGGGATTGCCGGAAGGTTCTCCACCTCGAGGGCGCCGCAGCTTGTCCAAGGCTTTACCCGTGACGGGTAGTTGTCCGAGGTCGGGCCACGACCCGACACAACGTATGGGTTTCTATCCATACAGGCGACTCGGGTTAATACATAATATTGGAAACGCCTCGTAGGACTTAGTGTCTTGGCATACCAAAGGCAAGGTGCTTAATCATGTGGCAAAAGGCGGTCCGACATGTGGGTAAGTTGGTACACCTGCAGGATAAAACTATTCAATAGCCTCGCCCTAGGTTATGGACACGCTTGGGGAGGTCTTCCAAGAGTTAGACTACAACATTTGTTTTAAAATTTAAAACTTGACATGGTTGGTATGAATGGGTAATTCATACTATTGTTGTGGTGACTATTGGGTTAGTCACTTCAGGATTGTTGTTGTCTATTTACCGTTATTAATATTGTTCTTTCGGTTATTTGAACATTAAAAACAGATTTGTTAAATTGCTTTCAATCTATTATATTATTGCAAATGAAAACTTGCTTTATGCTAAAATGAAACCCTACCTCATTGTTGATTAAGCTTGCATGTAGTATATGTACGTGTTTGTTATTCCACATGTAAGTCTTATGAGTACATTCAAAGTACTCACCGCTTTTGCTTACCGCTTTTGTTTGTAGGGAAGAAGGTGAGCCCCAAGGGCCTCACTTTTGTGAGATGTGCCGGGTTTGGCGACTAGCTTGGCGGTCCTGTCGGTTGCCTTGTGGGTTAAAGGCACACCGATTGGCTCTTTGTTGTAGCCATCTTATGGCACTTTTGCTTCACTGCTTAACTATTGTTGTCTCTTTTATTGTTGGCGGTTGGCCTCTCTTTGTAATGACTCGGTTTAATGTTATTAATACTGCATTCTACTCGTGTTTGGTTCTATGTGGATGAATGGAATTGATACATAAATTTTGTGATGAGGTGTGTATATCTGACTGGGAAGTATACATGTCTCGAGTCTCGGATTATCTGCTTTGTGATGCTAGGACCGAAAAGATGGTTAAGCATTACAAGCCGGATAAACCGGGGTCTCACAGTGCCTTTAACCCACAAGGCAACCGACCGGGCCGCCAAGCTAGTCGTCAAATCCACAAAGATGACTCACAAAAGTGAGGCCCTTGGGGCTCACCTTCCTCCCCGCAAACAAAAGCAATAAGCAAAAGCCGGTGAGTACTTTGAATGTACTCGCAAGACTTACATGTGGAATAACAAAACTGCATAAATACTACATGCAAGCTTATTGAAGTGGAGGCTGTATGTTTCATTTTAGCATAAAGCAAGTTTCCATTTGCAATAATGTAATACATTTAAAAGCAAGTTGACAAATCTGTTTTTAATGTTCAAATAATCGTAAATGACAACAATATAACAGTAGGTAGAGAACAACAACAGTCCTGGAAGTGACTAAACCATTAGTCACCACAACAATAGCATGAATTACCCATTCATACCAACCATGTCAAATTTTAATTTAAAAGGTTGTAGTCTAACTCTTGCAAAACCTAACCAAGCGTGTCCATAACCTAGGACGAGGCTATTCGAATAGTTTTATCCTCGCAGGTGTACCAATGTACCCACACGCTGCATCGCTTTTTGCCACATGATTAGCATACTTCCTTTGGTATGCCTAAGATGCCTAAGTCCTACGAGACATTTCCAAAGATTGTGTATTAACCACGAGTCGCCTGCTTGGATAGAAACCCATACGCTGTGTCGGAGTCATTGTAAAGCCTCGGTCAACTACCGTCGCAGTAAAGCCTTGACAACTACAATGCTCCTCGAGGTGGAGAGCCTACCCGAATCTCCACCACCGCACACCCAACACAAGAACACATATCCTTTTCACACAACACACACAACCCCTCCCGCGACTGAGATAACACACGCCAAAGTACTTAGTCAAGAGAGGTCCCATATCCTCTCGCGTGGTTAGCACGCAAAAATGCTTGGAGAGTGTGACACAAGATGTTCGGTCCTTGTTGACTTAGGCAAGACATCCACAAACCCAATAACCCACCATCCAACCACTTGCCCAAGTCTAAAACAATGTTTCATTTTCAGATTTTTACTTTACAAAATAACAAAGCACAAGTGCTAGACATAAAGGAGTAATATTTAGATGTGTGATCAAAATCATCGACTAAAACCGATGATCGCCCATTACTACCGAAACTAAGCATTTCTAAGCAATTTCAAATCGTAATCTACTAAGTGACAAGAGCTCATCCATCGAACTCAAATCACAGCAAATAACCTAGGCTCAAGGTAGTAGAGGGTAAACAATTCCTACAGATTATGCAACTATAGGATACTAACCATAATTTAACACAAAATAGCAATGCATACATACAAGTTGAAATCAATATATTAGACTTGAAAAATAATGGGATTAACATGATCAAAATGCTTGCCTGCTTGCTGTGGGTCAAGGTGTTGCTGAGGATCAACAATATTGTCAATATGCTCTTCGGATCCTAACGAAAAAGCGAGAAACAAACGATAAGAGCGAATAAAATGCAAAGACCCAACAGTAAACCTTCTCCAAAAATTCTAAAATTTTTACAGTAGCAAGATAATGATTTATAAAGAATTTAGCAACAAGAACCAATTGATTTGGATTCTTAATGCCAAAGATATGCCCAAAACAATTTTGCTCAGCTTTTGTAAATCAAAAATGCTACTATTCATTAGCAAAATTTTCTGGAGCTATATTGAGTTTGGAAACATTTTTAAATTAAAGTCCAGTTGAAAACATAACCCACAAAATTTGAATCTCCCGAAAAGGATTTAAAATGAATTAGTTATGCATTTTACAAGTTATCACATTTTTCAGTGGATAAATAAATCCTTTCGGGAAAATCAGAATTTTGAAAAGACGTGGCCGAACGAGGAGCGTCGATCTTGGATCCGACGGTCCGCGTTCACGGAGCAACGCGCGAGCGCGCGCGGCCCTGAAACCCTAAACGTCAACCGTTGGATCTGGATCCAACGGTTCACGTGGATCCAAGCGTTCGGCGGTCCGAACGTTCACACGCATAGGAGCCGTTGATCTTGGATCCAACGGTCCACACGGATCGAACCTTTCGGACGGTCCGAACGTTCCCTCGAATCGGGACCGCTGATCTTGGATCCAACGATCCACAAGCGCAGCAATAGAGCGAACGCGCCAACCCTAATCACCAGCCGTTGGATGAAAAACTAACGAACGAGATGCCAACAGAAGTTCGGCGGTCCGAACGCTCATCCGGACCGACCGCTGATCTAGGATACAACGGTCCACGTTGATCCGAGCGCGGGCTGGTCCGAACGCGCCACGCACGCGAGCCGTTGATCTCGGGATCCAACGTCCCCGCGGACCGAATCGATCGAACGCTCTCTCGCTATGGGCCGCCGATCAAGATCGACGGTCCGATTCATCGACAAAAGACGACTCGCGCTCTCGTCCGACAAAATTAACCGAGAGGATCTCCGGCTAATCGCCAGCGATCTAGAGCACGGCTAAGCTAACCAAGAGCACCAACATGATTCTAATACTAATGCGCATCTACAGCAGCAAAGAATCGAGCAATGGATGACTTACCCGAGCCGAGACGAATTGAAGGTTTTCACCGAATTTGGGGAAAATCAAATTGATAAGATCCCTGCGGCCAAATGTGAAATTGATTGAGGGCTAATGCGCACCAAGATGAGAGTAATCGGAGGGAGCAAGGAGTTTGAAAATGGTGCGCTTACCAGAGCTAAAGAAGAAGATCACCCTTTGCGGCTGAAAGGGGGAAAATAGAAATTGAGCTGCTCTCTGCTGCCAAAAGCAAAATCGACAGAGGGTTAATACTCTATGAGACGCCAAGTAAGTGAGGAAGCAACAGGTTCGGAGGAGAGGGCCAAGAACACCGCTTTCACCGAACAACTTGAAGCCTCAACAATGGCGGCCGAGAGCAAAAATTCACCAAGGAGCTCACTCAGTGCACTAGAAGTGTTGCTGAAGCTCAAAGGTGTTCAAAGAATGCTAAGGAAGCCACTGGAGGAGTTTTATAGGCCGAAGAGCAAGAAGGAGGCAACGGCATTAAAATGGTGAGCTCACTGAGTTGAGGTTGACTGAGAGCGATGGGAGCAAGTGAAAACAGTGGAGACCACGACTATGGAGGCGGCGGAACAAGAGCATTAAATGCTAAGAGTCGTTGGCCGAAAGGTGGAAGAGACGACACACTGCCACGCTCTGAGATTTTCACCAACTGCTGTTGACTTCGGTTGAGCGCGCGCGATCGGAGGTAGACGACGAACGATGACCGTCGGATCGAAATCGAGCGGTTCAAATCGAACGGGGTGATAATAACGATTCGAACGCGCGCTTGATCTCAGGCCGTTGATTTAGAATCCAATGGTCCACGTTGCGCGAGGCGCTCGGATGGTCCGAACGTTCTCTTTTCGCAGCCACGATCTTCGATGAACGGTCCAGAGCGGAGGGAGGATCGCGTCCGAACGTCACTCGAGCGCAGATCGCACGATCGAGATCTAACGGCCGAATTGAACGCGCCGACGCGGCCGAAGTCGGTGCAGTTAGTTGATCCGATCGAACCGAACGGCTTGAACCCGAGTGTGACTTGAGTCCAAGGAATAGTAAAAGCTGATTTTGAGTTATTTGCTGAGCTCACTTAGAATAATTAATTAAGATAGCAAACAAGCTCCAAAAATTATGAAATTTTAAATGGAGATTGCTGACATGCAGAGGAACCTTATATAAAATTTTCAGAGACTTTTATGCACTGCATTTTTCTAAAAATTCCAGAAAGCTATTATAGGAGTTTGACTAATGTTTGACTTGTCCCAAAATTATCAAATAATTTCAAAATTATGAAATAATTTCGAGGTGTTAAACATCACCCTAGGTCCAATGAAGATTATTTCCAAAGATTGGGCACAAGATTTTCATGAAGGAGGTTTATGACTTGAGTTTAATTGGGGAAATTTGGAGTTTGAATTTCCACCAATTAAAGAAAGAGGTTTCAAACACTGTAACAATACATGAGGTAGCAAAAGTTTTAATTTATCCTCATTTTTATTACATTTGAAACATAAACCCAATTTGGGATGTTACAGAGTACCAATGGGCTGGTCGGCAAGGTAGGAATGGGTCAGAGTGGAGGCCGCCATTAAAGTTGCTTACGGGAGGGAAGAGAAGAAACCTTCTGGTCTTGAGGAAGAAGAAGGAGTTAAAGAAGGAATAAAAGAGGGGAGAGGGATTTACTAATCAAGAAAATGGAAAAGCCCACTTGGTAGCTACGGGAGAGGAAATGTTAAGCGTGTTGTTGGTGTAGCAACGGTGGAACCTATTCTGATTTTTTTGATTTTTATTTTAAAATTCGAAATTTCTTTAAGCCACAAACTAAATGCACTTTTAGAATATAGTAAATAGAGTTCAAAAATTATAGAAAAATTTATAAAAATTCATAGAATTATTTTGAACTTAATAAAAATAATTCCAACTGAAAGTTGGCTTTTATTTTTGATTTTATTTTCTAGAAAATAGGAAAACCTTTTTAAATACCAGAAAATCCCAGAAATTAATTAAAATTTTATTTTTCAATTTAAATCCAATAAAATCATAGAAAATCAAATAAACTTAATAAACCTTCTTTTTGACATTAAAACCAAGAAATTATTATTATTATTATTTTTACTTTTAACAGTGAAAACTTTTTTTTAGGTTACCGTAAATCGAGACAATTCTTCGATAGTCAGAAAATCCAATAAAATAATAACTTTATTTATTTTTATTTTGGTAACAGAACTTTGGGATGTTACAGAAAGGTGGGCATTTGATTGAATTCTGTTGGCGAAGGTTGAAAAATGATAGGAAAAATCTTGATAGAATTTCATTCAGGCAACCTAGAGCTTTTATGAGACATGGTAACACTGAAAGGAATAAACCTGGATTAGGATTTTTCTCACATACTAATCATTATGTTTCTACATATCCTAATTCTCATGTTCTTCAGTCAGAATTCGATCATTTGGTGGTCACCGGTCCGACTGTTTAGTCGCCGGCCCGACCACAAAGAAACGCGGCCGACCACCGACGCTTTAATTCCCATGTTAACTTAAACATTGCTCATAACAGAATTTTAGATGAAATCAAGGATAACACTTCTGCTTTGCATACTACTCGCAGACGTGTGTCTCAGTACTGGGTTCCCAAGTCTTGTTTAACTAACCCGAGTATCGAGACACATCGTTCTTCTGTGCCTTGATTTTTCAGGATTGCCGCGGAAAGAGGAAGGGCACGTGCTTTGTCGACCGATCGCTCACGTCATATTGCCGGAGACTCAAGATGGTTCACCTCCTTCACGTGGTCGACGGGTTTCAAGCATCTCCGAGAACTTCCCATCGCCAGACCGTTAAGCTCTTATTCAGGTACTTACACTCTACTCTCTTTGTATGGCATTTGATATTCTTGTTCTTTATCCTTGTCCATTCGGGGGTTTTTCTTATCCTAATTGTACTGGTTGTCGGCTAGATAGGAAGAGTACCTCAGGCGCTTGTCACCCACTAGATTCTTCTCTTGTATCTTATTTTTATCCTCATCAAATCTTTAGACCCAACTAGGTTTGCCACCTTGAGAAGCGAGTTAGGGGTTATTTATCCTTATGGGTTGGTTTGAGGGGGAGTTTGATCTTTTCTGATCTTTCCTTGTTCCTTTGATCTTTTATTGTTCTTTTTCTAAACTTAGTGATTTTTTTTTAAGTTTTTAGGCTTTTTATTTGCATCTCATTGTATCATATTGCATTCATATGAAAAATCCAACAAGTGGTAACAACAAGTGGTTACAGCAAGTGGTATGAAAAATCCAAAAAGATGAATTGTAATATAAGATTTTCTGCTTATCTTTTAAAATTGATGAAGCTTTGCCTATTACCCTTTGGAGCTTTTGTATTTCAATTCTTGCTCAATGTCCTGTCTAGTTCTTTGACTTGCTAGAATTATCATGCTTTTACATGTGTAGCTAAGTCTTTGCTATATGAGCTAGAACTTTTTAAACAACTCAAATTAAGAAATTGCAATTTGTGGATGTTTAGCAAGTTGCGCAATTAGTGCTCCTCTTGTGACATTGGCCCTGTCAGAATTGCTTTGTTAACTCTTTGATCTAAAATTGACCATTACTTGAGCTTTTGTGTTCTTGAGATTCTAAAACTGCTCATGTGAAAAATGAAAATCAAGATTGTCTTATGCTTAAATTGTGCCAAACTATTCTTACGAGACTGCTTGTCAAATGACATGAACTTGGAGATAGTTTGATGAACCAGACGATCTCATGGGGACCGCTTGTCAGAAATGACATGAACCTCAAGATTTGTCGCCTGTGAGAAGCTTAGAAAGAGTTTGTGGATGGCTCCTAGTCCAGATCTTCTTTACTAAGATATACCTTTAATCAACTTTTGGTCGAAGCTTAGGATGAGTTTGTGGATGGCTCCTAGTCCAGATCTTGTCACTAAGTTAGATCATTAGTCAACTTCAATATTCAATGCAAATGAGAAAAATGTTGACAAATGGGCGTTTACAAAATATTGAGCAAAATGATTCAATACGAGACTTGATTGACTCTTAATGTGGTCTTTGTTAGATTTTTGATCTCACTTTGACATTTTGACATGGCCAATTTCACTATAGGATGCCTGTTGATGAACTTGCTGAATTTGAAGCGTTGCTTAAATTGATCAAATCCATCGCTTACTTTTGAGCCTTTGTGCTTAGCTTTGATATATATGTCTTACTATGATCTTGCTAGCTACTTGTCAGCTTGATATGTCTGTTTGTGCAATATTAGAGATACTAGCTTGTTCTTTTGGGTAATCTCCAAAGCTTCTTGTAATCAAAAATTGAAAAATACAAAAATTGAAGCCACTCCATTGCACTTCATGCATATTCCTCTTTATGCTTCTTTTGTTTCTGCTTCTTCCTTTATTCTCTATTTATTATCTTTGGATGAGAGGAAGGTGTGATTCCTTGATGAATCCATTGTCAAAGGGGGAGAAGATGTGTTAAATGAGAAGAGAAGATGTGTTAATGAGAATATATTTCTTTGTTGGGGGAGAAGTTTTGTACAAAGGGGAGAAACTGAAAATTTGAAAATTGAGGATCATAGTGAGGGGGAGTTCTTGAGTTGCATTCTTATTGTCTTATTGAATATTCTGAACTTGAATTGCATTCTTTTATCCTCACAATGATCATAGGTCAATCGAACAATTGTTCTTTCATATGGACCTCATGTGAGAATTTTGACCCTTTTCTGGAAATCAAAGATTTTATGCTTTCTTTTGCCTTGTCTCACATGCCTATACTATTCTGATGCCAGCTTGGTCATTTTTATTGCTTTTTCTTGCTTATGGACCAAGTTGTGCCTTTGTGCTAAAACCGCGAGTAAACTCGCTTTCAAACCTCTTACTTACATTTTTCGGATAATTGCCAATGTGTTCATCAAGGGGAGATTGTGGATTTCATGGGGATATGCTCCAGATCTTAGGATGATGTGACAATTGGCAATGGCGTTTACGGTTTATCGTTTCACGCTGCTGACAAAGTGTCGTGCATATCGATACGGGCGGTCCGACGGTCCTTGCACGGCGGTCCGACCGGTCCCAAATCGGTCGGACCGGCCATGGGGCGGTTTGACCGGCGGTGACCAAAGTGGTCAAAATGAGCCGGGCCAAAATAGGTGTTGTAGGCAAGTGAGGGATCCCAATGCACTTGGTCTCATGATTTTGGAGTCTCCAGAAAAGTTCTATTGGTTTAAAGTTTCAAAGAGGTTTGATTTTGGGGTTGAAATTCGCTAAGTCTCAGGCGGTCCGACCGCTCACGTGGAGCGGTCCGACCGCCAAGGGGCGGTCCGACGGGCTCACCTGGAGCGGTCAGACCGATTTCTACTTGAACGACGGCCAACTTCGTGGCGATGTTGTTTTGTTATGTCAAAGTCATTGGTTTCATGGCATATGGTTTGCATGATGCATGTTTTGACTAACATGGGTCAAGTTGTGAAGAACTTGTTCCCGAATTCGTGTTTGCTTGTCTATGGTTGTGCAGGTTGCTTGGTTGTCAACGACGGTCAACGGCGAGGAGGATCGGGACTAGACTTGGAGAGTTGAGGTCCAGATCGATCTACGATGCCGGGTGAGGTCAACGACTCAAGCGTGACGCAAGATGGACAAGGGTGACCTATTGGCAAATCCATGATGCATGGTGAAGCGGTTTAGGTCAAAAGGTTAAAGACGGCGCTTATGGTTGCGTGCGTGTGTGACCCGTTTGTTAGTGGGCCTTAACGGGAGCCCAAGAGAGTCAAACCCTAAGAGTTTTAGGCCTCCACTATAAATAGGAGGAGATGGTGGCTGCACCTCTCTCTCTCGCCTTTTTATGTTTCAAAACCCTAATTGTCTTTAGGGGAGTTGAGGTGGAGGCTAGGGCTCTTGATGGTTTGTGGTGAATTTCGTGATCCTTGATTGTCCACTGATCCATGATGGTGTGGATGTAATCCAGCATCAATCACGAAATCAATCTATGCAAGGTTTGCTTGAGATAAGTCTCTTTTCGTTCTTGCTTTCAATTTCGTGTTTTTAGGGCTTTCTTTGATCCGCGAGTTTGTGATAGATTCTTTCATGTGAATTAGTTTGCTGTGATTTGTGTGAATCTATCTACAATCATCTTGATCATCAATCACTCACGAACAAGCATTAGGATCAAGTTTTTGTTCTTGCCCGGTTTTAGACCCTCTGTTAATCTATTGGCAATTGCTCAGGATCTATCCAAGAATTATCATAATATTCGATTGGAATAGGTCCTCAATAGCATAGAGAAGGTGTGTGCAAAGTTTCGTGATGTTTGGAGTTGAGAATCAAAAGTTAGACCTAATTGCAACTTCGTCATCTGGTCGTTTTTATCGTTTCGAGCTCGCGGCCGACCGCCCCACACCAGAGGTCAGACCGATTTTGGTGCCGGTCAAACCGCCCCACACCAGAGGTCAGACCGATTTGGTACCGGGCCGATCTGGCCAAGATAACAAATGATCGACCGCCGATTTCGTTAGTTTTGATTCTTGTCGATTTTTGTCGCATTGCTTAGGGTTTTAATTGATTCAATACTAGTCTTCCAACAGATGGTATATTGATCTTCATAGCTTCATCATAGCTATTGGAGTGAAATTGTGTTGAATTCATAGTTTGTGAAAAAGTGAGCGTGCTCCTATTCACCCCCCCCCTCTAGTCGCCTTTTCGGTCCAACAGAGGAAGCTGCAACAATCTTGCAAATTCCGAGATGGTCGAGAAGCTTGGCTTGACCACACGACCACACCCACGTCCCTACTACATCCAATGGTTCAATTCGTGTGGTAAATTAAAGGTACACAAAGTTGTGAAAGTGCTATTTTCAGCAGGTAATTACAAAGATAGTGCTGACTTTGATATCGTGCCTATGCAAGCATGCTCTTTGTTGCTCGGTAGACCTTGGATATATGACAATGATGTTTTACACCATGGTAGAGCTAATACCTACTCATTTTCACATAAGGGTAAGAAAACTAAGTTGTTGCCTTTGACACCAGCTGAGATTCTGAAAGATGAAGAAGAGCGCGCTAAAAATGAAAGAAACACCGATAAGCATGTTTCTAAAAATCAGCAAGTAGCAAAACGTGTTTTCCTACCCAAAAGGGAGAAAGTGGCGTCTAGTCCTAAGTACGAGGGAATTAAATTGAAGGGATGTGTTATGATTGGCACTAAATCTGAACTTGCTGAAATCTGTAATTATGAGCTGCCATGCTATGCTTTGATATGCAAAAATGCCTTATATTCGCTTGAGGACATAGCTAGCTCTTTGCCTCCTGCTGTTGCTAACCTTTGCGTGAGTATGTGGATGTATTTCCAACTAAGGTACCCTGGATTACCACCTATTCGAGGAATTGAGCATCAAATTGATTTGATCCCAGAGCGACTTTGCCAAACCGTACGCATATAGGACCAATCCAGAGGAGACTATGAAATTCAGCGACAAGTCCAAGATCTTTTGGACCGTGGGTACGTAAGAGAAAGCCTTAGTCCTTGTGCTGTTCGAGTTCTTTTGGTTCCTAAGAAAGACGGTAGTTGGCATATGTGTGTTGATTGCAGAGCTATTAATAACATTACTATAAGGTATCGTCATCCTATCCCAAGGCTAGACGACATGCTAGATGAATTGAGTGGTTCTATTATTTTCACAAAGATTGACTTATGGAGTGGTTACCACAGATTAGAATGAAATTAGGAGATGAATGGAAAACCGCTTTTAAAACTAAGTTCGATTATATGAGTGGTTAGTGATGCCTTCGGTCTAACTAATGCACCTAGTACTTTTATGCGCTTGATGAACGAGGTTTTACGTCCTTTCATTGGAAAATTTGTGGTGGTTTACTTTGATGATATCTTGATTTATAGCAAGTCACATGAGCAACACTTAAATCATATACGTGCTGTTTTTAATGCTTTGAGAGACGCACGTTTGTTTGGTAACCTCGAGAAGTGCACCTTTTGCACCAATCGAGTTGCATTTCTTGGTTATGTTGTGACACCACAGGGCATTGAGGTGGATGAGACAAAGATTGTAGTCATCCAAAGCTGGCCGACGCCTACTACTGTGTCACAAGTGCGGAGCTTCCACGGCCTTGCTGGCTTCTATCGGTGCTTTGTGCGGGATTTCAGCACCATTGCCGCACCATTGAATGAATTGACAAAGAAAGGAGTGCCTTTCCAATGGGGACTTGCACAAGAGAAGGCATTCAACTTGTTGAAAGAGAAGCTCACCCAAGCACCCCTACTCCAACTCCCTGATTTTGGTAAGACTTTTGGGATTGAATGTGACGCTAGCGGGATTGGACTAGGTGGTGTATTGATTCAAGAAGGTAAACGGGTTGCATATTTTAGCGAGAAACTAAATGGGCCTAGTTTGAATTATTCCACCTATGACAAAGAATTGTATGCTTTAGTTCGTGTGCTTCAAACTTGGCAACATTATTTATGGCCCAAAGAATTTGTTATACATTCTGATCATGAATCGCTAAAACATATTAGAAGTCAAGCTAAACCGAATAAACGACATGCTAACGGGTAGAATTTATTGAGTCGCTTCCATATGTCATAAAGCATAAGAAAGGTAAGGACAATGTGATTGCTGATGCGCTCTCTAGACGTTATACCATGTTATCTCAACTTGACCATAAGATTTTTGGTTTGGAGGCCATTAAGAGTTTATATGTCACTGATTTGGACTTTAAGGAAGTGCTTGAACATTGTAAAGAAGGGAAGACATGGAATAACTATGTGCTGAATGATGGTTTGATCTATCGTGCTAACAAGCTATGCGCTCCAGCTAGCTCTGTCGTCTTTTGTTGTTACAGGAGGCACATGGAGGAGGTTTGATGGCGATTTTGGAGCAAAAAGATGAAGATGTGCTGACCACCCACTTCTTTTGGCCAAAGATGAGGCGTGATGTCGAGCGCTACGTGGCTCGCTGCACTACATGCAACAAAGCTAAGTCCCGTCTCAATCCACATGGACTTTATATGCCTCTTCCTATTCCTAGTGCCCCTTGGGAGGATATTTCTATGGATTTTGTTTTAGGATTGCCTAGGACAAAGAGGGGGAGAGATAGTATATTTGTCGTAGTGGATCGATTTTCTAAAATGGCACATTTTATATCTTGTCACAAGAGCGATGATGTTACAAACATAGCTGATTTGTTTTTCAGGAAATCATTCGCTACATGGAGTGCCCAATACTATTGTCTCGGATCGCGATGCGAAGTTTTTGAGCCACTTTTGGAGATCGCTTTTGAATAAATTGGGGACAAAGCTGATGTTTTCTACTACGTGTCATCCCCAAACTGATGGACAAACGGAGGTTGTCAACCGCACGTTATCCACCATGTTGCGGGCTGTTTTAAAGAAGAACTTGAAGATGTGGGAAGAGTGTTTACCGTGATATTGAGTTTGCTTACAATAGGTCAAGACACTCCACCACCAAGGTAAGTCCGCTTCTGTAGTGTATGGTTTTAACCCCGTGTTCTATTGATATACTACCTTTACCAACCTCTCAAAAATAAATCTAGATGCTAAGAAGCATGCTGCATTTATTCTCAAGTTGCATGAGACCACTAAAGAGAATATAGAACGTATGACTGAAAAGTATAGGGTTGCTGGAAATAAAGGTAGGAAAGTTGTCAAAATTGAACCAGGTGATTTAGTTTGGGTTCATTTGAGAAAGGATAGATTTCCGGAATTAAGAAAATCAAAGTTGATGCCCAGAGCTGCAGGACCGTTTAAGATAATTAAGAAGATAAATGATAATGCATATCAGTTAGAATTACCTGTAGATTTTGGGGTTAGCCCACATTTAACATTTCAGATTTGAAACCATACGTGGGAGAAGAACATGAGCTCGAGTCGAGGACGACTCCAATTCAAGAGGGGGAGTATGATGAGGACATCCCTCCTTCGGATACACGCACTACACAAGACCCTCCCGATCTGGGTGCTGAACTACACGGTCCTATGACAAAAGCTAGAGCACGTCACTTAATCGATCAGGTAAAGTCGTTTCTAGGGCTGAGTGTATTATTTGAGAACTCTATGATGCTGCCTAATGGAGATGATTTACTTGTACTCAGGAATCTAGGACTACGACCTGTTCAAGAAGGTCTACGACCACTACAAGAAGATCTACGACCACTACAAGAAGACCTATGACTAGTTGATTCGATTGAAGCAATCTACGACCGTAAAAGCGAGCACAAGACTGCTGGACACAATCTACAACCAAAGATAGCATGGACTCCTCAAGACCACCCTAGGACCACCCTACGACCGGATCTTCGACTGTAAATACGCAACACAAGGTGTTGCACACCGCTTTGGAAACTAATAAGACTTTGTAAACGAACGAGGTCGGAGTCCAGTTGTGTACGCTTCATCCCACGGCCGCACAACCCTAGGTCGACCTCCTCACGTTCCCCTATATATATACAGTAGCCGCCATAGTTTAGAGGCGGGTTTTCTTAGATTATTCTCGCCAATTGCGTTTCACGATTATCGGTTTGAGGAACCCCACTTGTAAACTTCATCCATATCCGCAATACAATTCAGATTGCATCTACCTTGTTCTTGTGAGTTGCTTCGATTGCTTGCAGGACCAATAACCTTCGTGGTAAGGTCGATCGCGTGCAAGCGTGGTCGATAACGACAGGGGTGCGGGTGTAGCGAATTACGAGGTGACGATCTGTTGGTCGGAAGCCTCAAAGCGTAAAATGTCCTCACGACGAACTAAATCGAACCTATCGGAAGATCGGGCCGCCGTGACTCATCACATTGCACAGGAACCACAACCAGCTCTCCGTGTTCTCGCTCTCAACAATTGTGAACGCCACAGGGACTAACTGGTCATTCGTGACGCCGCAACGGCAAAGTGAGGATGGTACCTGCATTTCCCACATAGGAAGGTGCCATCCATCGTGAGCACGGACGACAATGTTTGAACCCTTCGATCGCTCGACGGAAGGCCCGTAAGACCCTTTCAAGAACAAAACAATTGGGCCCCTCCGTCGGATGCACCCGCCAAGCTTGTTTACGACGTCCCGGATTAGATTCCGCGATTTGATGCGTAATCTTGGTACTAGGTTGTAAGCCTCTTCGAATGTGCCGAACATTCGCTCCGTAACCTGCGTTTGCGCGACGCCATGCCGCCTTGTAGCCGACAGGAATCCCACCATATTGGCAACATCCGCCGCCAGAGCTTTGGCGAAATGGACACATCCGCAGCGACGAGGTGGCTTATCAAGTGGCAACATACGAGGACGCCATGTTGCGGTGCTCGTAGCGCCTCGCCTAACTCGCATGTGTGGTCCTTCAAAGACCGTTATCCGAAGCCCATGGCGTGGTCGTGAACCTCTCGCGCACGGACCTTGCCAAGACAGATTCATCAACACACCGACGATGTACGTGTCGGGTTGGACCTCGCACCGATACGTCCGTCCGATGTTAACGGGCGATCTTGCAATATCCATGTTGTGCGGCGATCTTGTTAGGAAAGCGCCGCCTACGAGCATCGTCCTCATTGAACCCCACTCAAAGACCTCCGGACGTGGCGTAACCGGCGATGTCATCGCAACATCGCCCAATCGTGAGGGACGTAAGCAATGTCGCTGGTCACAAAACCACCAAGTGCACCTCCCCGCAGCAGCCTTCTCCGCCTTCGCTGCCTTCCGAACTAGTTGTTTCCACGCCCTCCTCGCTTCCACCTCATCCACCGGTCGGTCAGTACTCGTGATAATCAATACGGCCGACCACCATCTCTCCGCCCTTCGTTGGGCTCAAAATTGATCGCACGCCTCACGTCTCCATCGCCCACGTCTCCTCCAACATCGCATCAACGCAGCTCCTCCTCACTAGCGCCTTCACCTTCACCGAACCACCCGCCGGATGTCCCCTGCATTTCCAAGAACTGAACGAGACCATCGGCCGCGATATATCGCAGCAGCAGGTTGCAAACAACCCCATGTAGTTGGCCCATGAAGCGCCACATGTGACCTTCATAAGTTGCCAAACGGTCTCGCCGCACCACCCACCACCGAGGCATACAACGCCCGACGCGCAGCTTCTTCCTTCTAGTGGCGCGATCGAACGCGAACGCACGCACCGCCTTAGCTCCGAGAGGCTCATATCCTTCGTGGTCGGCGCCGGATCACGGTGCGGTGACAATTTGACAGTCCGCACCAGCACGGTCCGTCAGCAGACGAGCGCCCCCGTGGAACACTAACAGATCTTGAATTTCCGCCATAAAGTACCTAACACATGTGCATATGAAACCATCGAATTATTTATGGATTTTTGTCCAAATGAACGCTTCTACAAATTTGGTTATGCCCATCGCATACTAACGCTTTGTCGCATATGTTTTCAATCCCGATTGGAGTTCGTATGATTTTTCTATCAATGAAATGTCCAAGCTAATATTATTTCTAGTATAAATAATCCATAGCCTATTCTATGTTACACTTGTAAATTTCTCGTGGTACTACATAGTTACGAATTTTTAACTAGTTCGATATTACAAGGTAAAAATAATTCACTTCTAAATTTTATTGCATTTCTACGCTTCCATACCCGAAAGTTAGACCTAGCTTACACCAAAGACATGTGTGGTCCACGACAAGGTATTCTTTTTCATTAAATTTCAGATTTAAAACTTACCGAGAGGTGCGCCAGTTTCTCATTCTAGCGGTGTAATGCGTAGTGCATGCACCGAACGCGATATGCCCGATCAAGAGTACATATACAAAGCGTTCAGTGGGGCTATTTATATTTTGCTTAACGACCTCCAAAAATTTTGCTATTTGATGACCAAGTTCATGAAACTATAAAAATACCCGAAAGGAAATTTACAACACTACTAGCAACATGTCTGTTAAGTCAACTAATTACGGCATAATGACATTGTTAACTACTAGGTCTTCAAAATAAACTAACTACAAAACTAAAACTACTCTGTTGCTACAATTCATCTAATTGCATCCTAATCACATTGCTAAAACTACCGATAATACTAATCGGATGCGAATGACACTTACCTTTTCTAGGTGCTCGCAGCAGGCTTCAAAGCTTATTTTCTACGTGCTCGTGATTTTTTCTTACTCGTAGATTTTTTTTTTCACTCTAACCGCGTCGCACGAGCCAGTGAGGGAGCGTGCCTCACTGGCTCCCTCCCTTTATAGCGCGAAGGCGCTTGCCTCCAAAGATGATGGTCGCTTTGCGCGCCTCTCAGCAGCAAGCGCCGGGCCGCAAGGCCTCGCCGCGCCACGTGGCATGTAGCCCCGCGCCGGCCCGGGTGGGGCCGCGGCAGGCCGCTGTCTGGGACAGTAGCACTGGCCGCGGCCCCACTCAAGGGGCAGACTCATCGCGAGGAGGCCATTTTTGGAATTTTTAGATTTATGGGGCTATTTTTGGAATTTTTATTGCACAATGGGGCTAATTTAGTCCAAAATTCGATTTGGAGTCCTACTCCAATTCTAACAGATTCCAAAACAAAAAAGGAAACTCTGATTTTACAACTGTCATATTGTTTTGGTCATATATTTTGATACAAGACGAATTTAAGAGTGAGGGAGGATTCACTGGATCGGGCTTGAAGTTATCTTTCCAACAAGCCCAAGAACACTCGAATCAGACTCCGTTTGTGAAAGTTATGACCGTTTTATTCCGGACTGTCCTGCTGATTCCGAATCCGAATTTGATACTGATTCCGAATCCGAATTTGATTCTGAGTTGATTTCGAATTTGATTTCGGTTGGGGTTATGGGTGATCTGATTTGGGCTTGAAAATCTTATCCAAAACTTGAGCTTTAAGTTCTTGGGCTTCCTCCCCTTTTGCTCTCCCATCACATGGCTTCCTTTCTCCTTGATCAGCCGCATGGGCTACTTGACTTTCTCCTTCCCAACCGCTTTGACCTTCTTGTTCTTCATCACTAGGCAACAAATACAGGTACCCTCCTTCTTGTGCTGCTCTATTGCTTTGGCTCCGGCCTACCTCTCGGTTCCAAAGACTTTAAACTTGTCAAACCTGAGAATGCACAAAGTATTGCTTTTACGTAGTATCCAATTCTCACGGAAAACACAAAGAAACTTGTTAAAAAATAATTGCACATGTTGTTTAAGAAGTGTAGCTCTTTCTTCATAAACAGCCTCATAAGTAGTCGGGATATCCTCATCATCCTCCCTTTCTTCAAAAAAAGCCGTCCTCGGCTTTTGATAGCCTGAAAATGTGCTACACAAAGAAAACAACGTATATGCAGGGTATATGTATTTATCATCCAAACAAGTTCCGTGTAGCGCATGATGATTTGCCGAACATGTATTAAACAAAGAGAACAACGTATATACGTGATATATGTATGAATCAATTATTGTGTTATTTGCGTTATTTTGCACAATCGATAGCTCAAAATCACATTTCAAATTGCACAACTGACTCATATGATAAAATTTCACCTTCCCAATATCAAAGTTAAATAAAGTGGGTGAAAACCCATTGATACCATTCCATGCTTCAACGGCGCTACTCTGATTGGTTATACATTTAAGAGATAAACAAGTAGGCATCATGTTGCGTTCTAAACAATAGACACTTGTATTTAAACCCATCTTAAAGAGACCGTGACATTGCTCAATAGATGGTTTGCGCAAAACATGTAATCTTAAATAAACAAGATTATCACAAGTAATGCATATTCGATAAATTTGAAACATGTTGTTGTCTACACCAAAATCTCCGATCAAATTGAATTTATATATGTTTATGTAGCTATTTACTAGTGATCTTAAATGTGAAATTTCAAGAACCTTCTTAATAACACTAACTACCTCTTTTGGTTTATCGAATATAATATGACACAAATAATCATTAAGGGATATTCTAGTAAGAACTTTTGTATGAGTAATCAATTCCATATTATGCAAATTAAGCATATCTGATAAGGGCATGACCCCTATGGATACAACCACAATTGCTATGCTTGCTATTCCAATTACAAAAGTCTGTCCAGCTACTCGGGAACGTGTTCGTCAACTTACTTATCAGGTAAATTCGTTTCTAGGGCTGTGTGTATTATTTGAGAACTCTATGATGCTGCCTAATGGAGATGATTTACTTGTACTTAGGAATCTAGGACTACGACTAATTCAAGAAGGTCTACGACCAGCCCGCATGCATTTCGACCACTTCAAGAAGGCCTACGACCGGTTGGACTCGTTGGACACAATTTACGACCAGTTCAAGAAGACCTACGACCAGTTGGACTCGTTGGACACAATTTACGACCAAACATAGCATGTATTCCTCAAGATCCCCATAGGGCCACCCCACGACCAAGTCTTCGACCAGAGATACACGACATTAGGTGTTGCGTCACCGTCTTGGAAACTAATAGGACTTTGTAAAACGTGACGAGGTCGGAGTTCAGGTTGTGTACGCCTCACCCCACGGCCGCACAACCCTAGGTCGACCTCCTCACGTCCCCTATATATATACAAGAGTCGCCATAGTTTAGGGCGGGTTTTCTTAGATTATTCGCCAATTGCGTTTCACGATTATCGGTTTGAGGAACCCCACTTGTAAACTTCATCCATATCCGCAATACAACTGATTGCATCTACCTTGTTCTTGTGAGTTGCTTCGATTGCTTGCGTGAACAATAACCTTCGTGGTAAGGTCGATCGCGTGCAAGCGTGGTCGATAACGACAGCGTGCGGGTGTAGCGAATTGCGAGGTGACGATCCGCTGGTCTAAGACTCAAAGCGCCAACGCCCTCACGATTTAACCAAATCGAACCTATCTAAGATCGGGCCGTGACTTATTAAGTGGTATCGAGCTAAGGTTGCCCGTTAGGTAATTTCGCTTATCCCTTTTTGTGAGTTTTGTTCCATCACCTAGAGTCCGTAAAATTGCCCTACAAAAAATTTTAGATCGTAATTATTCCGCCGTCCAAACCACTTTGTGCCTTCGCATTTGTGTTTTCGGTTTAGCGTTGTTGAATTCGAGTCCATCGTCGGTGTCTTTGTTGTTGGTCTAGTCGTCAGAATCTAGTTTCTAGCGCCGAGTCTTTGCCGTGGTCGATCATCTAGACACCCCCAATACGACCACAACACCACCCACATACGCACCACAACACCACCCCATACAACGACCTACCGGATTCGGCTTCTCCACTGGTCTGAACGAACACTGGTCGGATTCGACCAACCACTCGTGTCCGATAACTCGTTTATTATCTTGTTGCTCTTGACACCCCACCACCGGTCGAAACAATCGATCGGTGGAATCTTTTAATTACCTTTTACCCCGCTTCTCCGGAAAAGTTTGTGACCCATATATATCCATAGAACCAGAAAAGGGTTTTGAAGAGTTTTGAGTCAAGGTCACATTCGAAAAAAAAGGAAACCCTAGGTTGGGTTTTTGCAGTCCAAAAAAAAAAAGAAAAGAAAAGAAAGAAAGCAAAGAGTGCAAAAAAAAGAAGAAGAAAAGAAGGAGTTGCTTTGTGATTTTGGATCCGATTGTGTTTGTATCTACCCTATCCTTCCGTTTGCTTGAGCTAGTTCTAGGAACGCGTTTGGGCCAAAGAATCGTGATTTAGTCATCGTGGACTTTTATTCAACTTTGCTAATCTGATTTCATTATTGCTATTCCTTGCTACTAAACATTGCCTTTCCGAGCTCCACATACTTCCGCCCTCGATTGATCCTCGATTCGCCCGCCGTGGTCATACATCCCACCTTCTCAGATCAGACCACCTGCGGCAATTTGGTAAGAAGCTAGTAAGAGCTTGGTAAGACGCATGAGAGTGTGTGACTCCACCTTCCGACCACCTAGTAGTTGATAGGGATAATACCTTTTGTGTTGTCTTTTGTCTCCTACTAACCATGTCAGGTGAAGAATTGGATGCGCAAGAGTGTGTTTTGAGGGGAGAGTTCATGACGCTCTTGGATGAACAACGCACCACCATGAATGAGTTCATCGACAGGAAGCTTCAAGCTACCACGACCACTTTACAACGCTCAATCAACGATAGTATTGCAGCGCTCACTACACGCCGAAGAATGGTGAACCGACCACCAAACACCGGTCGTGTGGAACCTCATGGTGCAGCCCATGACCATGAGTTTGATAATGACAATGAGATGCACGACCACGACACCTTTGATGCACGACAACGGAACCGGTCGAACTTCAACCGTCAAGGTATGAGAGGTAACAACTTTCAGCAACATAATGCACGTGTTAATGATGATCCATATGCTAAAGTTAAGTTCTCTATTCCATCTTTTGCGGGTGCTTACGATGCTGAAATATATCTAGATTGGGAGATGACTAGAGAATGTAAATTTAATACTCACTTAGTTCCCGAAGTGCATAGAGTTAGGCAAGCCACCAGTAAATTTAAAGATTTTGCTATCTTTTGGTGGGATCAAGTAGTTAATTCTGGTTCAACACCTGATACATGGGATAGATTGAAGGTAGCTATGCGTGCTAGATTTGTTCCTCCTGCCTTTAAACGTGATATATGTAAGAAATTACAGCGTTTAAATCAAGGTAGTAGAACTGTAAGGGAATACTATCATGAATTGAAAGCTCATTTGTTGCGTTGTGGGTTAGAGGAACATGCTGAAGCTACCGAAAATAGATTCTTAAGTGGACTTAATCATGAAATTCAGGACATTCTTGTTCATAAAGAATATAATTCTCTCTCGCTTATTTATACTTGCTTGTAAGGTTGAATGTCGATTGAGGGAAATTAAGAATACTTGATGATAGAAAACATGAGAACAAGCCTGTTTGTGTCTTTTTCTGTGACTAACAACTTGCGTGAAGTTGGGAACCATGTCAAGAGGAGAATGAGCTGATTGAACCATCGACTCCATTGGTTGAGAAGGAAGATGAGGAGATGGATGCACCTATATCATTTGAGGAGAGCCAAAAAGGTAAGGATCATGGTACTATCATCACACAAGGTGAGTATGTTTGTAAAGAACTACAATTGCCCGCTGTTCATGCTATTTTAGAGCAAAAATTAGTGGAAAACAATTCTGATATGCCCATATTCCACGTAGAGAATTCAAACTGTATTGATTTTTGTGCACCATGTGGTAAACTTGTTGATTTACCTGTTGACTTGAGTGCACCATGTGATAACATAATTGAATTGCCTACTGTGTTGAGTGATTCATGTGATGAGTCAATCACATATCGTGATACTGTAGAATTGGTTAGACATAAAGAAGTTTTGACTAGAATTTATCCTGCTGATTCTTTATGTTACATTATGTTGGAGCCACCTATGAATTTGTCACATGCTATGGAAAAAGTTTCTGAAATTGCAAGTACAATCTCCTTGTCTAGTGCGTATACCCCTGGATATAAGATTAATTTGATTGGAGATTATGGTGTAAACAATCAATTTCTTGTATATCGAATATGTATAACTGGTGATCACATAGATGAATTGAAGCTTACTGTTTTGAACCACAATTCTTGTGTGCCAGATCTTGTTTATTATGAGAGGAAAATAAACTTTAGTGATCATCCAATGGCTATGTGTTCATCTCTTATTGCACCATCTAGTATTGACAATCTGCATAATGATGTTGAAGTATGGAAAAACTTTCAAATCTTTTCACCCTTACTAGATGAATTTGCTAACGCTCAATTGAAATATGTTTATATGGATGAACTTTGTATAAACCCGAAGGTTGTAGATTTGCTCCTATATACTACCACTGCAAGTTTACAACTTCAGATATTTGAATTGTATAAAAGCTTCACTTACATTTGCAAAACTAGTTGCAATAATTACTGTGTGAAAAATTTTGTTTTGCTCATTAATATATATGATTATTCTTGGCCTAATAATACAATGAGCTTTTATGAATACTACTACTTTAAAACATTAATTGTGCAACAACGAAGAACCGTTAAAACGGATGACGTATACATATACCATGCATACACCTTGTTTTCTTTGTTATCCTATTTTTAGCTTATCAAAAGCCGAGGACGGCTTTGTTTTCAAGAAGGGGAGGATGATAAGGGCATGACCCCTATGGATACAACCACAATTGCTATGCTTGCTATTCCAATTACAAAAGTCTGTCCAATTACTCGGGAACGTGTTCGTCAACTTACTTATCAGGTAAATTCGTTTCTAGGGCTGAGTGTATTATTTGAGAACTCTATGATGCTGCCTAATGGAGATGATTTACTTGTACTTAGGAATCTAGGACTACGACCAATTCAAGAAGGTCTACGACCAGCTCCGCACGGTTTACGACCACTTCAAGAAGGCCTACGACCAGTTGGACTCGTTGGACACAATTTACGACCAGTTCAAGAAGACCTACGACCAGTTGGACTCGTTGGACACAATTTACGACCAAACATAGCACGTATTCCTCAAGATCCCCATAGGGCCAGTCCTACGACCAAGTCTTCGACCAGAGATACACGACATTAGGTGTTGCGTCACCGTCTTGGAAACTAATAGGACTTTGTAAACGTGACGAGGTCGGAGTCCAGGTTGTGTACGCCTCACCCCACGGCCGCACAACCCTAGGTCGACCTCCTCACGTCCCCTATATATATACAGTAGCCGCCATAGTTTAGGGCGGGTTTTTCTTAGATTATTCTGCCAATTGCAGTTTCGCCGATTATCGGTTTGAGGAACCCCACTTGTAAACTTCATCCATATCCGCAATACAATACAGATTGCATCTACCTTGTTCTTGTGAGTTGCTTCGATTGCTTGCAGGAACAATAACCTTCGTGGTAAGGTCGATCGCGTGCAAGCGTGGTCGATAACGACGGCGTCAAGGTGTAGCGAATTGCGAGGTGACGATCTGTTGGTCGGAAGCCTCAAAGCGTCAACGTCCTCACAACGAACCAAATCGAACCTATCGGAAGATCGGGCCGCCGTGACTCATTAATATCAAACTTAGAACTTGGAATGATCAAAGGAATAATGGAGTTCTCAGTTTTACGCACCTTGTCTTGATGATCTATCGATTTAGTACCAATAGTGTTACCTTGATCGTCCTCCTCAGTTGATGTAGGTGCCGCGGGTATCGTAATGTCATCATGTAACCACGGGGTATCATGTATTCCCTCTCCAACCATGGTTATATCTTCATCTTTCTCTTCCAATGGCGAGGGCTCTTGAATGTCCAACTCCTTATTTGCTTGGTCCACCTGCACAATGTGTGATACAACAGTAGAAATAGAGGGTAAGTTGTTAGGTTCAAAAATAATCTTACTTGTCCTATCATCTATCTCTCTCTTTTCTTTTGGTGTATCTCTCACACTCTCAATTGGGATGCTCTCAACCTCGCATATGGTGGAATCACACAGCTCACTCTTTTTATCACTCTCACTCAATTTGGCTATGTGACTCTCATTCTCACATGGGTTTTGATACATCTCATCCTTGTAAGACCGTGGGCCAGCAAGGGCACAACTACCACCAACCACGACCTCCTCACGTGTTGCGGGTTGTGACGGGGCAACACTACTGATCACCTCGGTCGAAGAAAAATTCTGTGAGGACCCCCGGGTTATTTCCGTAAGACCGAGGTTTACCTGGTCTTAAGGAAATAACTCTGGGCCTCTAGTAAATGAATTCCACCTTAACTCCATCCAAGTGAGGAGCCCGATCAAACTAGAGCCCCGTGATCATGCGCGCTGCTCTTCCGCAAGCACCACATGATTATCGGTTCTCCAAACGGTCAAAGCCAACACTTAGACAAGTTAAAGTGGGATTCATCACAGCGAGTATGAGGCCGTGTTGGCTCCCAGGATCAGCGGCCAACACGCTCATACTCTCATTCAACGTTGATCACATCCATACAACAACGTACATTATCAATCCAAAAGACGTACAACATAATAGTTAAGTCTACACTATTACATAACGGCCGACCGGCCAAATTCAAATAAGAGTGATAAATAACAGCGGAAGCAAAATAAATAAACCAAAAGTCCAGCAAGGTATGCCCATAACCCAAGGCAACCGATCGGGGTTAAAGATAGCACTACTCGTCGATTGTCGCCTAAATCCAAGATCGACGAGCTCATCGGGCTCGACATCGTCCTCACCTGAAAAGAAAAACAAAAAGGCCAGCCAACATGTAACATCCCAAATTGGGTTTATGTTTCAAATGTAATAAAAATGAGGATAAATTAAAACTTTTGCTGCCTCATGTGTTGTTACAGTGTTTGAAACCTCTTTCCTTTAATTGGTGGAAATTAAAACTCAAAATTTCCCCAATTAAATTCAAGTCATAAATCTCCTCAATGGAAACCTGGTGCCCAACCCCTCAAAATAATTTTCATTGGACCTAGGAGAGATGTTTAACACCTCAGAATTATTTCATAATTTTCAGAAATTATTTGATAATTTTTGAGGCAAGTCAAACATTAGTCAAACTCCTAAAATAGCCTTCTGGAATTTTTAGAGAAAAATGCAGTGCATAAAAGTCTCTGAAAATTTTATATAAGGTTCTTCCCACTGTTAGCAATCTCCGTTAAAATTTCATAAATTTTGGAGTTTGTTTGCTACCCCAAATAATTCCTCCAAAGATCGCTTATTCAATTTCAAACCCTAACCGGTTTTCACTTGTTCCTCGGGTTCGGATCGGACTCGGGCTCGAGCCACTTGATTTGGTTCACCAACTAAACGATCGGCTCGATCGTTTGGCGCGGCGTTGCAGCGTCGTTGGATCGGCATCGAACGGCTCACGATCGCGTGAACGTTCGGACCGTCCAACGCCTCGCGCAACGTGAACCGTAGGATCCAAATCAACGGCGCGATGGAAGGGGATGTTCGGACCGTCCGAGAGGTGCGGCTGATAACCAACGTTGGATCTTGATCGTGAGGTCGACAAGCGATGGAACGGTCGGGCCACCAAACTCAATAGCCGAGCGTTTCAGAGCGCGATAGCCGCACGATTGGAATCCTATGCGATCTAACGGCCGTCCTCTTTTCGTGTTTCTCTCGCCGCTCGCTCGGCGAAGTCAACGAAGAGGGTTGAAAATCGCGAGCATGGGCGCGTCGGGTCATCTCAAGCTTCGCCAACGCCTTTGAGCATTGAGTGCTAGTGCTACCGACCCTCTAGTCGTCTTCTACCTCTGCACTGCCCCATCCCTTCGCCGGTTCGATGACAAGCTTTTGACCGAAAGTTGCATTGCTTCCTCCTTTGTTCTCTCGGCCTATATAAGCTTCTTCATTGCTTCCTTAGCCTCCTTTGAGCACCACTGAGCTTTAGCATCTGTACTGGAGGTCCATTTGAGCTTTATCGCCTCAGTTCTTTGTCTGTCGCCATTGCCGCCATTGCCGAGTTTCAAGCTTTTCGGTGAAGGCGGTACCATTGGGCTTCATCCCTTTCATTCTTGCTCCTCTCGATTCCTCTCACCTCGGTGATCAAGAACCCTTAATCAATTTGGGTTTCTCCCCCAGAATCTTATCAATTTGGTTTTTCCCTCTTCGGCCGAAAAATTGGTTATTGTCTTCTCGACTCGGTAAGTCCATCTCGCCCAATTCCTTGCTTGATGGGTACTCCATGCTATTGCGATCATCGTAGTAGTTTTAGATTTCGCTATTTTTTTCTTGAGTCGCGGCGCATCGTCGGGCTTTGCCTGTTCCTTTGTCGATCTTCGTTGTCGGACGAAAAACAGAGAGTTTTCGGTTATCGCTGAGTTTGAGTAGTAGGATTTTAGATCAATCGCTTCGGATTCTTGTGGCGCGGATCGGACCTTGCAGCTAGGTCATCGCGTGGCCGTCCGATTTTCGATCAACGATCCGGATTCGAGGAACGTTCGGACCGTCCGAACGGTTCAATCGCGTGGACCGTTGGATCCAAGATCAGCGGTTCACGACGTGAACGCTCGGACCGCCGAACATCCTTGGCATCCGTGCGTTCATCTTTCATCCAACGGCCGATGCTTAGGGTTGGCGCTGTTAAGCTCTGTTGCTGCTTGCGTGTGGGCTGTTGGATCAATGATCTTCGCCCATGTTCTTCCACGCCGCTTATCCGAGTTATATTTCTCGGGTAGAGTTATTTATCAAGCGAAAAATAGTTTTATCTTCCAAAATTCATAAGTAATTTTACAGAACTTCAAAAATGATAAAACCAGTGCCATTATTTTTCATTCTTAGTAAACTTATTTCCAGTATAGGTTGCTCATTTGTCGCAGTAGCAGAAAAGATTTATTTTAAAAGTAAGCTTTAAACTGATTATCTTTACAACAGAAAAATAGTGGATCTTAGAAAACTCATAACTAATTATTGCAAGCTCCAAATGAGATGAATCCAGTGGGGCTGTTCATCTTATGAGGTGCTTGATTTATCATAAAAATTTCAGTAGCCGTGTCATTCTAGAAAATTTCACTAAAATCATTGCTTAGGTGAATAGTGATGTTTTTCCTTTTCTGGCCGACTGAAATTGTTTTGGCCATAACTTTTGCATTGAGAATCCAAATCAATTGGTTCTTGTTGCTTTAGTTCATAAAAATTATGTTCTTTCTACTGTAAAATTTGAGAACTTTTGCTGAGTTTTGCTGTTGCATCTTTTGATATTTCTCGCCTTTTTGGTTCTTGTTGGTTCTTTCGATAGGTTGCGACAATATTGATCATATCGAGAGTGATCCTCTGCAGCAAAACAATGAAGCTTCAGCAAGGCAAGATATTTGACCATAAATGTCCCATTACTTTCAAAGTCTAATATCTTGTTTACAAACTATATGTATGCATTGCTTTTGTGTCCAATTATTTTTGCCTGCTTAGAGGTAGCTATTCCTAATGCATTGTTGCCATTAAAATGTTATCCCCGCCACAACCATAAGTTATTATCATCATTTGGTGAATTAGAGCCGGTGATTTAATTATGCTCTTTTCTTGTCTTTTGCGATGTCATGCTTAGAAATGCTTAGCTACTAGGTAGAATTGGGCGGTTATCGACCTAGTCGATGACCTTGATCACACAAATCATTTTGTTTATTTTGGTTCAGCACCTTATGCTTTTGTTTTGTAAAACCGAAAATGAAACAAAATGGTTTGACTTGGGCACAATGGCATGTTGGTGTGATTGTTGGGTGTGACAAGGAAAGGTGCCTGTGTCCCTAAGGACCGAGTTACTTGTGTCACTAAGCCAAGCGCTTTGCGTACTAACCACATGAGGGTTATATGGGACCCTCTTGACCTAGTACTTTGGAGTGTGTTATCTCGAGTCGCAGGAGGAGCGTTGTGTGTGTTGTGTGAAAAGGAATTGTGTTCTTGTGTTTGGGTGTGCGGTGGTGGAGTTTCCGGATGGACTCTCCACCTCGAGGGGCGCCGCAGATTGTCCGAGGCTTTACCGTGAGGGGTAGTTGTCCGAGGTCGGGCCACGACCCGACACAACGTATGGGTTTCTATCCATATGGGCGACTCGGAAGTTAATACATAAGATTGGAAACGTCTCGTAGGACTTAGCCGTCTTAAGCATACCAAAGGTAGTGTGCTTAATCATGTGGCAAAAGGCGGTCGGCATGTGGGTAAGTTGGTACACCTGCGCAGGATAAAACTATTGAATAGCCTCGCCCTAGGTTATGGACATGCTTGGTAAGGTCGTGCAAGAACTAGACTACAACCTTTTAAATTAAAATTTGATATGGTTGGCATGAATGGGTAATTCATGCTATTGTTGTGGTGACTAATGGTTTAGTCACTACCGTGACTGCTTTTATCGTTGTTGATACTTGTTTACTCTGCTTTTGTCAAATAAAATCAGATTGCAAAATTGCCTTCAATCTATTACATTATTGCAAATAAAACTTGCTTTATGCTTGCAAACTTGAGTCCTAACTGCTCCACTTAAATACGCTTGCATATTGTTATCGTATAGATCTGTTATCATTCTTATATATCTTGCAGTACATTCAAAGTACTCACCCGACTTTTTTGTCGGGTGCTTTTGTTTGCAGAGGAAGAAGGTGAGCCCCAAGGGCTTCACTACGTGAGATGTCTCATGGTTCGACGGCTAGTCTGCGGCTGGTCGGTTGCCTTGTGGGTAAAAGGCACACCGTTGGGCTCTTTGTTTATCGCCATCTTATGGCACTTTTGCTTCACTGCTCGTAATATTTATCCATTGGCCGGTTGGCCTCTTTTTGTAATTACTCTTGAATATTATTATGTATGTCTTTATTTTGTTCTGTGCTTTCGGTTCTATGTGATTGAGTGGAATTGATGCATGAACTTTTGTGAGAGGGTGTATATCGCACTGGGAAGTATACATTCCTCCACGAGTTATTATGCTTATGATGATAGGGTCAAGTGGTGACTGATCATTATAAGTTTAATAATCCGGGCGCCACAAGAGGTTGGTATCGAGCCATATCGACCATAGAAGCCGCTAGCTTGGTCGTCTTTAGGATGTTTGGAAAAACCCTATTTTCGAAGTATGAAACGATTTGTGAAAGCTTAAGGAGTTCTCAGATTTTACTCCTTACCTATCTTAGCTTTCTCATCTCATCTTGCTCTAATTTGAGTTTTAAAAGTTGTTTTCCTCTCATCTCCTCTTCAAAGGTAGTGTTATCGATTAAATGGGTTTGGGAACCACCGAGTTTGGCAAATTGAAGTGTGCCGATTTTGAAGTTTCTAGAATAGAAGACTTATTTGGAAGCTTGGATGCAAAATCGCTCAAAGAACCTCAATTTCCGGACAAGCAAGCTCGATGGTTTCTAGTGGGGTAGAAAATGAGAGTTTAATCAACAAAAATTTGTGGGGCTAAAAGGGTAAGAAGTGATATCCTATGTCTTGTGGCTAATGCCTCTAAGTTGGTCTTTACCCGATTTTTCCATGCAATAAGCTTTTGGTAGTGTTCGAAACTTTCTTCTCAAAACGACTACTTGTTCATTCAATACAAGTTAGTCGATCGAGAAGTTGGATCTTGTGTCTTATGAGTTTTGCATGGATCTTATGCCTCTTTGCAACTAGTTGGAGTTCGTTTTATTGCGAGTTATGTGTTACAAGATGGGCTTAGGTTGTAGGCACTAATCCCTAGTGGATAGCTTATCTTTGCTATCCCTTCGTTATAGCTCTCGATTTACATTTCTAACTCGCCTTGATGCAACAGATGGTCGGTCGTACTCAGCGGCCGGGGCGCCAGAGGATCGGGATGAGGACTTCCACCTCCTCCGACCATGGTCGAGGTTCTCGCCAGATCGAGCGGAACCGTATGGACCGACACGGATCTCGGAGGTGATTGCGGAACACCTCCAACATCTCCGGTGCCTCTGGATCGTGGGAGGAGGTGGCCACCCGCAGAGGGGAGGACTCTGAGTTCCTTCGACTCACCACCCACCTTCTCGAGGTCCGAGGACCCACTCGACGCGGATGATCGGCTGCGCCTCGCTGAGCGGAAGCTCAACATCGCTCGATGCCGGATCACGAGAAGGCACTGTTCGCCCCATCACCGGAGGGGGCGGCACTCTCATGGTGGGAGAACTTCCTTGCCATGCAGCACGAGGGCCGGGCTATCACTTGGGCGGAGTTCCGCGCCGCTTTTCGGAGGGCTCATGTCCCCGCTGGATTGATGAAGTTGAAGAAGAAGGAATTTCTGGCGCTCAAGCAGGGGCGCAAATCGCCATCGAGTACCTCCATGAGTTCAACCATCTTTCTCAGTATGCTCCGAGGATGTGCCTGAGATGAGGCAAAGCAGGAGAAGTTCATGGATGGCTTGTCTGAGGAGCTTCAGGACAAGCTATCTATTGTTGACTTCCCCGACTTCCAGACCTTGGTCGACAAGGCCATCATCGCCGAGCATAAGGCGAGGGCACTTGGCGACTCTCGCAAGCGTAAGTGGGAGGCCCAGAAGGCATCCAGGGCCGTTGCTCCTCGTCCGTATGGCGGACCAGCTCCGGTGCGTCCCTCCCCGACTGCAGCACCACCGAGGGCACCGGCGTTCGTTCCACGCCCACCGCAGGCCGTGCCCCAGTCACGTGCACCTGCGGGACAGCCAGGAGGCATCCGCAACCCCGCCGCGGATGTCGTATGTTTCTTCTGCCACGACAAGGGGCATTATGCTAATAATTGCCCTAAGAAGATCGAACGGCCCCTCGTCCTAATGGAGGACGGGCAAGGGAGTGGTCGTGATCGAAGGCCCCAAATGTGGAAGCGGCGAGTCAACCTTATCTCGGCCGAGAAGCTCGAGATGCACCGGCGCCGTGTTGGGTACACTTTTCGTTAACTCTCAGCCGGCTACAGTTTTATTTGATTCCGGGGCTTCTCACTCGTTTATATCGGAGTCTTTTGCTGCACTTAGTGATCTTTCAGCTGATCCCCTGCATGTTCCTTTGATTATTCATTCTCCGGGGTCGGTAATGAGAGCTGAAAATGAATGCCGGGGTGTTTTGATTGAGATTGGAGGAGTGAGATTTTTGGCAAATCTTATTCTCCTCAATGCTGTAAAGTTGGATGTGATACTTGGCATGGATTGGTTGTCTCAACATAGGGGACAAATCGATTGCGCCAGAAGGTTCATTTCCCTCACGAGCCCGTCTGGCGGTCAAGTGGGAATTTTTCTGAAGTTGCAAGAACCACACCTATATGCACTTGAAGCCAAGCCAACCATGGAGATTCATGAAGTCCCCGTGGTGTGTGAGTTCAGCGATGTGTTTCCGAAGATCTGCCCGGGATGCCTCCGTGAGAGACATCGAATTCGTCATTGAGTTGCTTCCGGTGCATCGCCCTATTTCAAAGAGGTCAGATCGAATGCCTCCAAATGAATTGGAGGAGTCAAGAAGCGACTTAGCGAGCTTCAAGAGAAGGGTTTTATTACCGAGCTCATCACCGTGGGGTTGTCTGTTATCTTTGTGAAGAAGAAAGACAAGACTCTGCGGATGTGTGTTGATTACCGTCCGTTGAATGCCGTGACGGTGAAGAACAAGTATCCTCGCCTCGGATTGATGACCTCTTGATCAATTGACCGGTGCTCGGGTATTCTCCAAGATTGATCGAGGTTGGGCTATCATCAAGTCCGAATCGATCGGAAGACATTCAAGGCGGCTTTCTCTACTCGTTATGGATTATACGAGTATACCGTTATGTCCTTCGGTTTGACCAATGCTCTGCTCTTTTCATGAATCTTATGAACATGGTATTCATGGAGTATTTGGACAAGTTCGTGGTTGTCTTTATCGATGATATCCTCATCTATTCGAGGGATGTTGAGGAGCATGCTGAACATCTGAAGCTAGTGTTGGGGAAACTTCGCGAGCATCAACTTTATGCGAAGTTCAGCAAGTGCGAGTTTTGGTTGAAGGAAGTGGCATTCTTGGGTCATGTTCTTTCAAAGATCCTGTCATTATTGATCCTAGCAAGGTCAATGATGTGCTATCGTGGGTCCAGCCGAAGTCAGTCACTGAAGTGAGGAGTTTTCTCGGTTTAGCGGGATACTATCGTCGCTTTATTGAGAACTTCTCCAAAATTGCCAAGCCAATGACCGAGTTACTCCAGAAGGACAGGACGTATGTGTGGTCTACTGATTGCGAGAAGAGCTTTCAAGAACTCAAGAGGAGGTTGACCACAGCTCCAGTTCTTGTTCTTCCCGATGTCCACCGAAGCTTCGATATCTATTGTGACGCTTCTCGCCAGGGGCTCGGTTGTGTTCTTATGCAAGAGGGCCAGGTGGTGGCTTATGCATCGAGGCAGTTGCGGCCTCATGAGCTTAATTATCCGACCCATGACTTGGAGTTAGCTGCAGTGATCCATGCACTAAAGATTTGGCGGCATTACCTCATCGGTAATCGTTGCGAAGTATATTCAGATCACAAGAGTCTGAAGTACTTGTTCACCCAACCAGATCTGAACCTTAGGCAAAGAAGGTGGTTGGAATTGATCAAGGATTATGATATGGGTCTTCAATATCATCCGGGAAAGGCAAATGTTGTGGCCGATGCTCTCAGTCGCAAGGTTCATTGCAATTCCTTAATGGTCTTGGAGCAGCAGCCAGCCCTTCATGAAGAATTTCAGCGGCTCAACTTGGGAGTGGTTGAGCAGGGTTCTCTCGCTGCTTTGGTTGTGCAACCAACCTTGGAGGACCAAATCAAGGCTGCTGTGATCGGATGTCGGTGTGAGTCACATCAAGGAAAATATCAGGAGTGGCTCCGCTAAGTGCTTTTCTGAGGACGACCATGGGGTCATTTGGTTCGGATCACGCCTGGTTGTTCCGAAGATCGTGGAATTGCGGAACTTGATTCTCCGCGAAGCTCATGACTCTCCGTTGTCTATTCATCCCGGGCCACGAAGATGTATCAAGACCTCCGCAAAGATTCCGTGGACCCGAATGAAGCGGAAATCGCAAGGTTCGTTCTTCGAAAGCGGCGATGTCGTCGTGTCAAAGCCGAGCATCGGCGCCCAGCAGGATCGCTTGACCTTTGCCTATTCACGAATGGAAGTGGGATTCGATCGGGATGGATTTTATCACCGGTGCGCCTCGCACATCCAAGGGCAATGATGCCATCGGGTTGTCATTGATCGGCTAACCAAGGTGGCGCACTTCCTTCCGATCAAGAGCGGATCTCCGTGTAGGTCTTTTGGCGGATCTCTACATTGCCCGCATCGTGAGCTTACATGGTGTACCCAAGACAATTGTCTCGGATCGGGTTCTCTTTTCACCTCTCGCTTTTGGCAAAGTGTGCAAGAGGCGATGGGAACCCATCTCACCTTCAGCACCGCATATCATCCCCAAACTGATGGCCAGACTGAAAGAGTCAACCAAGTATTGGAAGACATGCTCCGTGCTTGTGTTCTCTCCTATGGAAAGCATTGGGAGAAATGTTTGCCATTCGCCGAAGTTCTCCTACAATAACAGTTTCAAGCTAGTCTTGGAATGGCACCTTCGAGGCTTTGTATGGCGTAAAATGCGAACACCGAATTGGGGTAAACGGTGAAAGACCATTCTTTGGCCTGGACTCAATCAATGAAGCCGAGAGCGAGTTGATTGATTCGAGATCGGTTGCGCATGGCTCGATCCGAGCAAAAGAGCTATGCGATCGTCGTCGTCGTGAGTTGAGCTTTGAGCCGAATGACTTTGTTTATCTCAAAGTCTCTCCTTTGAGGGGTCATCAGCGATTCGGCGTCAAGGGCAAGTTGGCTCCTCGATATGTCGGTCCATACCGAGTCATCGAGAAGAAGGGCTGTCGCCTACAAGTTGGAGTTGCCTGCTGCACTTGAGGGGGTGCATGATGTGTTCCATGTATCCCAGCTCAAGAAGTGCCTCCGCGTTCCAACTGAGGAAGCTCCGTTGGAAACTCTTGATGTGCAGGAAGATTTGACCTACAAGGAGCACCCTGCTCGCATCCTTGAAGAGGTGAGCGAAGAGCGAGGAATCGTGCCATCAAGTTCCTCAAAGTTCAAGTGGTCGAACCATTACGAAGATGAAGCCACTTGGGAAAGGGAAGATCGTCTGCGTGCGACTACCCTCTTTCTTTGCCGAGTGAGTCAAATCTCGGGGCGAGATTTCTGTAAGGGGGGGAGGTTTTGTAACATCCCAAATTGGGTTTATGTTTCAAATGTAATAAAAATGAGGATAAATTAAAACTTTTGCTGCCTCATGTGTTGTTACAGTGTTTGAAACCTCTTTCCTTTAATTGGTGGAAATTAAAACTCAAAATTTCCCCAATTAAATTCAAGTCATAAATCTCCTCAATGGAAACCTGGTGCCCAACCCCTCAAAATAATTTTCATTGGACCTAGGAGAGATGTTTAACACCTCAGAATTATTTCATAATTTTCAGAAATTATTTGATAATTTTTGAGGCAAGTCAAACATTAGTCAAACTCCTAAAATAGCCTTCTGGAATTTTTAGAGAAAAATGCAGTGCATAAAAGTCTCTGAAAATTTTATATAAGGTTCTTCCCATTGTTAGCAATCTCGATTAAAATTTCATAAATTTTGGAGTTTGTTTGCTACCCCAAATAATTCCTCCAAAGATCGCTTATTCAATTTCAAACCCTAACCGGTTTCCTTTGTTCCTCGGGTTCGGATCGGACTCGGGCTCGAGCCACTTGATTTGGTTCGATCAACTAAACGCATCGGCTCGATCGTTTGGCGCGGCGCGCAGCGTCGTTGGATCGGCATCGAACGGCTCACGATCGCGTGAACGTTCGGACCGTCCGAACGCCTCGCGCAACGTGAACCGTAGGATCCAAATCAACGGCCGCGATGGAAGGGGATGTTCGGACCGTCCGAGAGGTGCGGCTGATAACCAACGTTGGATCTTGATCGTGAGGTCGACAAGCGATGGAACGGTCGGGCCACCAAACTCAATAGCCGAACGTTTCAGAGCGCGATAGCCGCACGATTGGAATCCTATGCAATCTAACGGCCGTCCTCTTTTCGTGTTTCTCTCTCGCGCGCTCGGCGAAGTCAATGAGTGGTTGAAAATCGCGAGCATGGGCGCGTCGGGTCATCTCAAGCTTCGGCCAACGTCTTTGAGCATTGAGTGCTAGTGCTACCGACCCCTCTAGTCGTCTTCTACCTCTGTGCACCTGCCCCCATCCCTTCGGCCAGTTTCGACAGCAAGCTTTTGACCGAAAGTTGCATTGCTTCCTCCTTTGTTCTCTCGGCCTATATAAGCTTCTTCATTGCTTCCTTAGCCTCCTTTGAGCACCACCGAGCTTTAGCATCCGCATCTTGGAGGTCCATTTGAGCTTTATCGCCTCGGTTCTTTTGTCATGTCGCCATTGCCGCCATTCCGAAGTTTCAAGCTTTTGGTGAAGGCGGTACCATTGGGCTTCATCCTTTCATTCTTGCTCCCTCGATTCCTCTCACCTCGGTGATCAGTAACCCTTAATCAATTTGGGTTTCTCCCGCAGGAATCTTATCAATTTGGTTTTTCCTCTTTCGCCGAAAAATTGGTTATTGTCTTCTCGACTCGGTAAGTCCATCTCTGCCCAATTCCTTGCTTCAGTAGGTACTCCATGCTATTGCGATCATCGTAGTAGTTTTAGATTTCGCTATTTTTTTTCTTGAGTCGCCGGCGCATCGTCGGGCTTTGCCTCTGTTCCTTTGTCGATCTTCGTTGTCGGACGAAAAAGAGAGTTTTCTGTTATCGTTGAGTTTGAGCCGTAGGATTTTAGATCAATCGCTCGATTCTTGTGGCCGTGATCGGACGCAGCGCTAGGTCATCGCGCGTGGCGTCGATTTTCGATCAACGATCCGGATCGAGGAGCGTTCGGACCGTCCGAGCGGTTCAATCGCGTGGACCGTTGGATCCAAGATCAGCGGTTCACGACGTGTGAACGTTCGGACCGCCGAACATCCTGGCATCTGGTGCGTTCATCTTTCATCCAACGGTCGATGCTTAGGGTTGGCGCGTTCGCTCTGTTGCTGGGCGTGTGGGCTGTTGGATCAATGATCTTCGGCCCATGTTCTTCCACGTCGTTTATCTGAGTTATATTTCTCGGGTAGAGTTATTTATCAACGAAAAATAGTTTTATCTTCCAAAATTCATAAGTAATTTTACAGAACTTCAAAATGATAAAACCGGTGCCATTATTTTTCATTCTTAGTAAACTTATTTCCAGTATAGGTTGCTCATTTGTCGCAGTAGCAGAAAAGATTTATTTTAAAAGTAAGCTTTAAACCGATTATCTTTACAACTGAAAAATAGTGGATCTTAGAAAACTCATAACTAATTATTGCAAGCTCCAAATGAGATGAATCCAGTGGGGCTGTTCATCTTATGAGGTGCTTGATTTATCATAAAATTTCAGTAGCCGTGTCATTCTAGAAAATTTCACTAAAATCATTGCTTAGGTGAATAGTGATGTTTTCCTTTTCCGCCGACTGAAATTGTTTTGGCCATAACTTTTGCATTGAGAATCCAAATCAATTGGTTCTTGTTGCTTTAGTTCATAAAAATTATGTTCTTTCTACTGTAAAAATTTGAGAACTTTTGCTGAGTTTTGCTGTTGCATCTTTTGATATTTCTCGCCTTTTTGGTTCTTGTTGGTTCTTTCGATAGGTTGCGACAATATTGATCATATCGAGAGTGATCCTGCAGCAAAACAATGAGCTTCAGCAAGGCAAGATATTTGACCATAAATGTCCCATTACTTTCAAAGTCTAATATCTTGTTTACAAACTATATGTATGCATTGCTTTTGTGTCCAATTATTTTTGCCTGTTTAGAGGTAGCTATTCCTAATGCATTGTTGCCATTAAAATGTTATCCCCGCCACAACCATAAGTTATTATCATCATTTGGTGAATTAGAGCCGGTGATTTAATTATGCTCTTTTCTTGTCTTTTGCGATGTCATGCTTAGAAATGCTTAGCTACAGGTAGAATTGGGCGGTTATCGACCTAGTCGATGACCTTGATCACACAAATCATTTTGTTTATTTTTGGTTCAGCACCTTATGCTTTTGTTTTGTAAAAACCGAAAATGAAACAAAATGGTTTGACTTGGGCACAATGGCATGTTGGTGTGATTGTTGGGTGTGACAAGGAAGGTGCCCGGGTCCCTAAGGACCGAGTTACTTGTGTCACTAAGCCAAGCGCTTTGCGTACTAACCACATGAGGGTTATATGGGACCCTCTTGACCTAGTACTTTGGAGTGTGTTATCTCCGAGTCGCAGGAGGAGCGTTGTGTGTGTTGTGTGAAAAGGAATTGTGTTCTTGTGTTTGGGTGTGCGGTGGTGGAGTTTCCGGATGGACTCTCCACCTCGAGGCGCCGCATGATTGTCCGAGGCTTTACCCGTGAGGGGTAGTTGTCCGAGGCTGGGCCACGACCCCGACACAACGTATGGGTTTCTATCCATATGGGCGACTCGAAGTTAATACATAAGATTGGAAACGTCTCGTAGGACTTAGCCGTCCCGGCATACCAAAGGGAAGTGTGCTTATCAAGTTGCAAAAAAGCCGGTCGGCATGTGGGTAAGTTGGTACACCTGCAGGGATAAAACTATTCAATAGCCTCGCCCTAGGTTATGGACATGCTTGGTAAGGTCGCAAGAACTAGACTACAACCTTTTAAATTAAAATTTGACATGGTTGGCATGAATGGGTAATTCATGCTATTGTTGTGGTGACTAATGGTTTAGTCACTACCAGGACTGTTTTACTGTTGTTGATACTTGTTTACTACTGTTTTTGTCAAATAAAATCAGATTGCAAAATTGCCTTCAATCTATTACATTATTGCAAATAAAACTTGCTTTATGCTTGCAAACTTCAGTCCTAGCCTGCTCCACTTAAATACGCTTGCATATTGTTATCGTATAGATCTGTTATCATTCTTATATATCTTGCGAGTACATTCAAAGTACTCACCCGACTTTTCTTTGAAATTTGCTTTTGTTTGCAGAGGAAGAAGGTGAGCCCCAAGGGCTTCACTTCTGTGAGATGTGCTGTGGGTTCGACGGCTAGCTGCGGCCTGGTCGGTTGCCTTGTGGGTAAAAGGCACACCGTTGGGCTCTTTTGTTTATCGCCATCTTATGGCACTTTTGCTTCCGCTGTTCTGTAATATTTATCTGTTGGCCGGTTGGCCTCTTTTTGTAATTACTCTTGAATATTATTATGTATGTCTTTATTTTGTTCTGTGCTTTCGGTTCTATGTGATTGAGTGGAATTGATGCATGAACTTTTGTGAGAGGGTGTATATCGCACTGGAAGTATACATTCCTCGGCGTCACGAGTTATTATGCTTATGATGATAGGGTCAAGTGGTGACTGATCATTATAAGCTTAATAATCCCGGGGGCGTCACACAACATCTGGCTGAGCACAAGTGCACTCGCAAGTCTTACACAAAGAAAAGTAGTTATGCTAGAGGTTGTTCCAAAGGATGGCTCATATTGGCTTAGTTTTGCAAAAGAGACGCAACAATTAACAACCTACACATACTAGTTTCCAAGTGCCCATTTATAAATCAGATTTGAAGTAGAAGTAAAGCTCATGAATAAGTAATAACATGAATCACAAATGAATCATAAAAGTGTCAAAGTGGCGGTCCACTTTGATACAACAAGTACACAATTTAACAAAGTGGCTGTCCACTTTGCTACAACACAAGCATGAATATCCCATTCGTGACAATCCCAAGTTTTTCCACAAAACAAATATGTCAAAGTCTAACAATAGTAACTCCCGAACTCAAGTGTTGTCCATAACCTAGGACGAGGCTATTCGAATAGATTTATACCTCGTAGGGTGTACTACTTTACCCACACGACTTGATTAGCCCGTTAAGCCTCCGGATGCCTCCAAAATAGCATACTTCCTATGGTATGCCGCCGGGTAAATCAAGATATGGTCATTTTTAGCAAGAAGATTTCATTATGCTAAGTCCTCAACCTTGGGCTCCTAGGCGACATAAGACGTTACGGTCTATATGCCCTATCGGCCCGCAAGGAACATAGGGTTTAACGCCCTATGGCCTCACAAAACCACCGTGGGGCTCAACACAATAAAACCTTCCCCCTACTTAACCATACGGCTCCCAACCCGCATGTGATAGCACGAATGTACTTGAATCAACGACGTTACCAAAGTTCGGTCCTTGTTGGTCTAGACAAGACAATCCACATACCCAATCTCGTGCACGAAGGCACCTTCACTAGCATCCACTTGTCCAGACCCAAATCTCATTTTAAATGACAAAATTTTAACTCTTGAAACAGATAATAAGATCTGAAATAAACCAAAAGTTATAAAGTTTGTATGTCCCATGACCTGTCAAGTTATTCCCGCCAATCAAACTATCGTTCTAGACTTGCATGGCTAAGCAACACATACCACGTAAGTCACACAACTTATCCTAAGCATTTCAGTACTGGAATAATTTAAGGATAACCACAATGACAAGACAATAGGATGTATCTAACTATTCAACACAAAAATAGCGACATTAATAAAATAGCATGCAAGCAAATATCATTGCACTAACTAAACAAAAGCGGGATCAAATATGATGCAAAAGAAAGTTCAAATGATGCTTGCCTTGCTAGGAGTTCACTTGCTCACTCGGTTACGTAGTCGTTCATTAGCGACAACTTGGACTCTATAGAAATAGCGATACCGAATGAACACCGAGAAAAGCGAAAAATTCAAAGTTCTCCAAAATGAATGAAATTTTCACAGTAGCTAGATTATGATTTTAGATGAATTTAGGTGAAAGAATTATTTCATTTGGATTTCGTATGTGAAAGTTATGACAGTTTGAAAATTGGTTTTGGGAAAAATGCTGAAAATGGGTTTCGGTTACTGTTCATCCGAAATCCAATTTTTAGCATAAATTTGTAGAACAGTGGTGAAGAAAATGATTACATATATAAATAGATAATAAAATTATAAGACCAAAATAAATTGGTTCAAAACATTTAGAGTTCAAATGAATTAGTTATGAATTTTCAAAGTTAAAAGCACTTTGTAGTGTAAAAGTAATTCTTTTTCTGAAATTTCTACAACATAAAAATACTTTTTAACTCAATCTAACCTCGCCTCGTCATAATCAAAGTAACCAATCCAACCACACAATGCCCTTTATTAATGATCTTCCAACTATACAACATATTCGATAATTGTACAAAATCCACCGACTTGTGGGCATAAGACCATGCCTAAATCCATCAATCATTCTCTGATAAATTATTTAAGCTAATACTAACTATCTAGCTCTACTAGTATCGCATCGGTAATTCATATTTGCATCCATCCAAAATTTCCACCGACCGATGTTTAATTGACTAACCGACACCTAATGAGCTTAACAATCTAATAACACACCCATCATCCAATACTTAATAGCTCACAAATCGATCTCTCATATTCATACCATCGAACTTAGTCTTGAATGACCTCCACCAATCCAATCATATATGTGCCACTGCGATCAACTAATAATCATTTATCTACTAATCCAATTGAGGGTACAAATCTACCAACTCGGCACATAGGACTTAAATATTACATACACGATAATCCAATTATTTATCCATAATCAAACAATCCATCCTACCATCTCCCAAATTCCAGCATACATGTCTCATGTAGCTATTACTTGGACATCCGATCAATTTGCTCATGTTTAATTAAATCATCCGATTCAACTAATCCAACAAGGTACATAATCCGACATCCAACGAGCAACAATACACATATATAAAAGGTATATCATTAATCATCAACACATACGCCATCCACCAAGTAATAGATTATAAAAATCTTTATACATCCTATCCTAAAAATAACAAATCGAGGTGACATGAAACCTCCAATTAATGTCTCATCCAAAGATCACCACTAACTTCCATGCGAGTTCATATTAATACCGTCCGATCAATTAATCGACTCATATATTTTATCTAGCATCCACCGATCAAAGATACATATTCCGCCACGACGATAAAATTATTTGTATCTACCGATATACATCACATGAATACGCCTACGCACAAATACAACCTAACCGGATAATTATACGGTCATAAGACACCAAAATATTTTTATAAATAAATATCATGCTCATGACTAATATGCAACATGCACAAGTAAATATAAACGCGATTTGACACTAAAGATTTTACCGCGGTACTAAGCGTGCAAAATATCACGGACTTCTTCTCGGCTACGCCCACGTCCACCGTAGTCGCCGCCGTCCCGCGTCCGCTTGGCCTCTCGTCGCGTCGGTCGTCCTAGTGCCAACGCATGCGCCACATCGCCTTCTAGCACACCATGCCATGCCGCTCGCTCGCTCGGGCCGTCACACCGCCATGCGTGGTCGCCGCATGCATGCGCCGTTGCTGGCGTCGCCTCGATGCCACTGGGCCGCCGCCGCCACCGCCTTGACGCTCGTCGTCCTCCAAGCCACCTTGACGCCGGGCGCGTCACCGTCACGCCGCGCCTTCACCTAGGCGCCACTGGCCACCTCCCGCCGCAGCACCATGCGCCCGGCGCCGTCGTCTTCGCACCGCTGCCGTGCACGGCATGCACCGCTCGGCCTCGGGCTGCTACTCCGCCGGGCTGCCGTGCCGCTGCGTCGCACGAGCCGCATGCCGCTGCTGCTTTGCTTGCTGCTGATTCCTGCTTTATGGGGCTGCCGCCCTCAGCACTAGCCGAACTGCATGGCCGGACTGCTGGCTGCTGCGTGCTGCTAGTATTTGCTGCTGCCTGCCGGCTGCTAGCTCAGCCTGCTGCAGATGCTCCCGGCCGAACTGATCCTGGTGCTGTGCGCCGTGAGCTACTACTACTTGCTGCACTGCCTAACTAGCAATACTACAGTGCGTCTCTTCTTCCTCCTCCTTGCAAAATACTCAAACCAACTTGCATGCAAAAACCGATTGCATGGATGGGAAGCTTAGGTGAAGGGGAACGCGATGGTATAACATGCATCGAGAGTTTTCTGGTTTTGGGTTGAGATTTGGAAGAGAGAAGGTGAGGGAGATGAATATGTTCTAATTTTTGGTGACTAGAATTGCTAGTGTTTCGGCTGGGGAAGAAAGTGCAGTGGGGAAGTAGCATTCGACTGGGGGCATTGGGGGCACAAAGAAAATGGGTGGTGGGTATTAAATAAAGAGAAATGTGGCAGTGGGACATGATGTGAGGGCTGTGCACAAACAGGAAAACAGTGGCTGGTTTAGGCTGTGCAGTTTTCGGATGAACAGTAATTCCAAAATTTGCAAAATGGCTGAGGTGTTCAGGTAATTTTTAGACATTGTTGATTAGCTCTAAAAATCACGAAATTTTTAGGAGAGGTTCCTGACATAATGTAGATGCTTAGGTAAAATTTTCAGAAATTTATCCAGAGTGTAATGCTCTCTAAAAATCTTTAAACCTTCTGCTTGTTTGGGAGATGAGTAGCAGTATAGTTTTTCATCTCTTTTTCTTTTGCGTCGCTCAAACAACCTTGCATGTGAAAACCGATTATAGAAATGGCATGTCCTCGAGACAACGATCACGATGACATAACATGCGTTGTCAAATTCTTGATTTTTGCTAGTGATTGCGAGGAGAGAAGTTAGAAAAATAAAGAATAGACACGCAGGTATTTCATCCGCTAATTCTATTCTCCATTTTGCGAAATCACTCAAACCGCTATGCATGCGAAAAAAATTATAGAAATGGATTGCTCGTGCGATGACGATCGCGGTGGTATGACATGCATAGCTTGGTTTTGAAGTTTCGGCTGAGATTTGAAGGGGGAAAACGACAGGAGTTAGCAGGGTCAGAAATTGGAAGAGATGACCAGAAGAAGGGACACGCGGTCGTTTCGCCCGCGGTCGGTTGAATTGGAAAATAAGAACGGCGATACTAATGTATGCATCATGATTTTTGAAATGCATGCGGAAACGAGAAACAAAATATTTAATTTAATTTCAGTCGCTCAAACAGTTTAATTAAATATTGGTTATGATTATTATTGTTTTTTTTAATGCATCTTTTAAACAAATTTGATTTGACTTGGAAATACAACCTTTTAATTATCTCAATTTGATTTTTCAAGCAATCTTTTTACTTAAACACGGAAAATTTTAAAACACCTTGCCAAATAATTATTAGATCGCCTAGTTAAATATTAACATCCCGATTTTGAAAATCGGATGTTACAAACCTCCCCTTACAAAAATCTCGTCCCGAGATTGGACGGAAAAGGATAGGGGTAGAAAGACTTAGCCGCTTTATTGAAATCCAATCTTCTTCCAGAGACTAATCGACTCGATCTTCACCAAGACCACTTTGCTATAGTACTCTCCCAATAATTTTGGTTCAAGAACCAGCGATTGTTGCTCATCCAATCGATATTCACCAATCCGATATTCACCAATCATATTTAGTCTATAGCAAGCACACTCCAATCTATTGCTCCACCATTTTTACATTAACCACGAAATCGCTTGCTCGATGTAACCTTGAAACCACCATAAATTCACAGTTTAGTTTGATTTCCAAAAGGACACCGACTTCTCAATTTTAATAATCCATCGAGAGCGTAAACATCTATTAATCCATTCTCACAAAGATAAAATATGGTTTAACTCTGATCTCGATCACATTATCGGTAATACCAATAATCCTAAGTGAAATCATCAGATTGCTCACAAATTCCATCACACTTGCTTTATAATTTCTATCATAGGGTATCTCCAATATAACTCCCAATTCATGAGTACTAAAGGATGTATTTGTGGTCTACAATCCACTAAGTGATATATGTTATCAACCACCCATAAATGATTTATTGGTTTCCATCAATTTTTCTCACGGCAATTTAAATTCCTAAAAGAGGGTACATCTATGCAAGATCAATTGCGTCCTCAGCAATGTCTCCATATCTCTGCTGCTTAATCCTTTAGTTAGCATGATCAATCCACTTGCGATAATCAATCCATTAAAACACCCAATTATCTTTTACGGTCGAATCCACTCATACCTACTCTAGGATCAAATTAACCTCCAAAATCAACACAATTATCCTAGGTTATCGATATACCTCTTTATCCACAAATAACTCCAACCTAAGTAAATCAATTAATCAAAAGGTCATCCATTCAAGGTGAGTTTGTAATCCGACTATAATCCGAATAATTTGAGTCAACACTTTGGTCTAAATCAAGTTATTCACGATAATTATCTAAGCTCAATTCAATGATATTAACTCAATGTCTTCCATAGTCTATTTATCCTCAAGCGTTATCTAAATCCAACCACCACCTTTAATCATCCCGAATTGCTTAATTATATCATCCTTGGAACAACTATTCCCATAAAGAATAATCTCATATTCAATCCTCATAGTCACCCACTATATGACCATTCAATCACATAATCATTCTTCATCTCTAGAAGTATTACGATCCCGTTATATCCTCAATTACAAATTCATAAATATCAAATTATCATCATGTGTATCCATCAAAATTTCATAATATCATCACATTTTAAATCTTAACTTTATCACACTAGACCGAATCGACTCACAATCTTATTGACATATCGACTAAGACATATCTAAAATCTAATATCCATAATTGAATCACAAACTTATTAATCCAATCCTATACATGTATTCCATGAGTTCCACATGCATATCTTCCAACATAAACCGACATAACCAATAGGCAAGATTATACCTCACTACAATAATTCCATTTATACTCATATCATAACCTCTGATGGTAATGCCTACGATAATCCATAATTGATCTCTCAAAGGTTAATATCTTACGGTAGAAAAATCAAATTAGTTATTCTAAAATCATATCCGAGATCCTTGAGTAATAATCCAATTTCTTTATCATCAAATATCACTTTGATCACGCTAGTCCACCAACATCAACCAAACATAAAAGATCTAATTTAAAGATAAAATAGGAGTTATTCAATCATATCATTCTCTTAACCGATTCTGCTATCAATCTTTTAATCAACATGCGACTTCCATTTAAGAGATGAGAGGGAAAAGCATGAGGTAGAGGAAACAACAGGGGTAAGGTCCTTAATTTAATTTAGATATTTTTAAGCTTGAAAACACAAGAACCAACTTGAAATAAATTAAAAGAAAGCAATAGGGATAGCACATAATTTATTTTTAACATAAGGCTACATTTTAGTATGTTTGCGAAACACAACGCCCGAAGGCAAACTGGCAAACACACCATAACCAAATAGCAACTACTAGGAACAAAAGAGAGCAAATAATCATATTGCACAAACTAACTTCTACAAGCTAGTGAATATAATTAGAGGGTATATAATCTAAGAATAATTCCTAACTTAAACCTAATATCGCAGCAAGGCATCGTCTTCTCCTCCTTTCGTCGATGCTCTTCAAGGGTGACAACTTAGTGTTTCTAGTATTGGAAAGAGAGACGAGCAATGGAGAAAATGATTTTGCATAATTCAAATGAATAGTGAGGTAAGAATTAGAGACTAGGGTAGGTAAGGAATAAAAAGATTCATAACTTAAACTTCTGAAATTATTTTGCTAATTTAAAATAATTTGATCAAAAGACTTGCTAACACTAACGCCAGTGCTATCTCTAACCTACAGCCAGTATAGCTCTGATACCAACGCTGTGAGGACCCCCGGGTTATTTCCGTAAGACCGAGGTTTACGGTCTTAAGGAAATAACTCTGAGCCTCTAGTAATGAATTCCACCTTAACTCCATCCAAGTGAGGAGCCCGATCGAAACTAGAGCCCCGGTGATCATGCGCGTTGCTCTTCTGCAAGCACCACATGATTATCGGTTCTCCAAACGGTCAAAGCCAACACTTAGACAAGTTAAAGTGGGATTCATCACAGCGAGTATGAGGCCGTGTTGGCTCCCAGGATCAGCGGCCAACACACTCATACTCTCATTCAACGTTGATCACATCCATACAACAACGTACATTATCAATCCAAAAGACGTACAACATAATAGTTAAGTCTACACTATTACATAACGGCCGACCGGCCAAATTCAAATAAGAGTGATAAATAACAGCGGAAGCAAAATAAATAAACCAAAAGTCCAGCAAGGTATGCCCATAACCCAAGGCAACCGATCGGGTTAAAGATAGCACTACTCGCCGATTGTCGCCTAAATCGGACCGACGAGCTCATCGGCTCGACATCGTCCTCACCGAAAAGAAAAACAAAAGGCCAGCCAACATCGGCTGAGTACAAGTGCACTCGCAAGTCTTACACAAAGAAAAGTAGTTATGCTAGAGGTTGTTCCAAAGGATGGCTCATATTGGCTTAGTTTTGCAAAAGAGACGCAACAATTAACAACCTACACATACTAGTTTCCAAGTGCCCATTTATAAATCAGATTTGAAGTAGAAGTAAAGCTCATGAATAAGTAATAACATGAATCACAAATGAATCATAAAAGTGTCAAAGTGGCGGTCCACTTTGATACAACAAGTACACAATTTAACAAAGTGGCTGTCCACTTTGCTACAACACAAGCATGAATATCCCATTCGTGACAATCCCAAGTTTTTCCACAAAACAAATATGTCAAAGTCTAACAATAGTAACTCCCTAACTCAAGTGTTGTCCATAACCTAGGACGAGGCTATTCGAATAGATTTATACCTGCAGGTGTACTACTTTACCCACACGACTTGATTAGCCCGTTAAGCCTCCAGATGCCTCCAAAATAGCATACTTCCTATGGTATGCGGCGGGTAAATCAAGATATTGTCATTTTAGCAAGAAGATTTCATTATGCTAAGTCCTCAACCTTGGGCTCCTAGGCGACATAAGACGTTACGGTCTATATGCCCTATCGGCCCGCAAGGAACATAGGGTTTAACGGCCCTATGGCCTCACAAAACCACCGTGGGGCTCAACACAATAAAACCTTCCCCCTACTTAACCATACGGCTCCCAACCCGCATGTGATAGCACGAATGTACTTGAATCAACGACGTTACCAAAGTTCGGTCCTTGTTGGTCTAGACAAGACAATCCACATACCCAATCTCGTACGAAGGCACCTTCACTAGCATCCACTTGTCCAGACCCAAATCTCATTTTAAATGACAAAATTTTAACTCTTGAAACAGATACGAAGATCTGAAATAAACCAAAAGTTATAAAGTTTGTATGTCCCATGACTGTCAAGTTATTCCGCCAATCAAACTATCGCTCTAGACTTGCATGGCTAAGCAACACATACCACGTAAGTCACACAACTTATCCTAAGCATTTCAGTACTGGAATAATTTAAGGATAACCACAATGACAAGACAATAGGATGTATCTAACTATTCAACACAAAAATAGCGACATTAATAAAATAGCATGCAAGCAAATATCATTGCACTAACTAAACAAAACTGGGATCAAATATGATGCAAAAGAAAGTTCAAATGATGCTTGCCTTGCTGGGAGTTCACTTGCTCACTCTCGGTTACGTAGTCGTTCATTAGCGACAACTTGGACTCTATAGAAATAGCGATACCGAATGAACACCGAGAAAAGCGAAAAATTCAAAGTTCTCCAAAATGAATGAAATTTTCACAGTAGCTAGATTATGATTTTAGATGAATTTAGGTGAAAGAATTATGTCATTTGGATTTCGTATGTGAAAGTTATGACAGTTTGAAAATTGGTTTTGGGAAAAATGCTGAAAATGGGTTTCGGTTACTGTTCATCCGAAATCCAATTTTAGCATAAATTTGTAGAACAGTGGTGAAGAAAATGATTACATATATAAATAGATAATAAAATTATAAGACCAAAATAAATTGGTTCAAAACATTTAGAGTTCAAATGAATTAGTTATGAATTTTCAAAGTTAAAAGCACTTTGTAGTGTAAAAGTAATTCTTTTTCTGAAATTTCTACAACATAAAAATACTTTTTAACTCAATCTAACCTCGCCTCGTCATAATCAAAGTAACCAATCCAACCACACAATGCCCTTTATTAATGATCTTCCAACTATACAACATATTCGATAATTGTACAAAATCCACCGACTTGTGGGCATAAGACCATGCCTAAATCCATCAATCATTCTCTGATAAATTATTTAAGCTAATACTAACTATCTAGCTCTACTAGTATCGCATCGGTAATTCATATTTGCATCCATCCAAAATTTCCACCGACCGATGTTTAATTGACTAACCGACACCTAATGAGCTTAACAATCTAATAACACACCCATCATCCAATACTTAATAGCTCACAAATCGATCTCTCATATTCATACCATCGAACTTAGTCTTGAATGACCTCCACCAATCCAATCATATATGTGCCACTGCGATCAACTAATAATCATTTATCTACTAATCCAATTGAGGGTACAAATCTACCAACTCGGCACATAGGACTTAAATATTACATACACGACAATCCAATTATTTATCCATAATCAAACAATCCATCCTACCATCTCCCAAATTCCAGCATACATGTCTCATGTAGCTATTACTTCGGACATCCGATCAATTTGCTCATGTTTAATTAAATCATCCGATTCAACTAATCCAACAAGGTACATAATCCGACATCCAACGAGCAACAATACACATATATAAAAGGTATATCATTAATCATCAACACATACGCCATCCACCAAGTAATAGATTATAAAAATCTTTATACATCCTATCCTAAAATAACAAATCCAATGTGACATGAAACCTCCAATTAATGTCTCATCCAAAGATCACCACTAACTTCCATGCGAGTTCATATTAATACCGTCCGATCAATTAATCGACTCATATATTTTATCTAGCATCCACCGATCAAAGATACATATTCCGCTACGACGATAAAATTATTTGTATCTACCGATATACATCACATGAATACGCCTACGCACAAATACAACCTAACCGGATAATTATACCGGTCATAAGACACCAAAATATTTTTATAAATAAATATCATGCTCATGACTAATATGCAACATGCACAAGTAAATATCAAACGCGATTTGACACTAAAGATTTTACCGCGCACTAAGCGTGCAAAATATCACCGGACTTCTTCTCGCTACACGCCCACGCCCACCGTAGTCGTCGCCGTCCCCGCGTCCGCTTGGCCTCTCGTCCGCGTCGGTCGTCCTAGTGCCAACGCATGCGCCATAATCGTCTTCTAGCACACCATGCCATGCCGCTCGCCTCGCTCGGGCCACACACCGCATGCGTGGTCGCCGCATGCATGCGCTGCTGTCGGGCGTCGCTCGATGCCATTGGCCGCCGCCGCCGCCATCGGCCTTGACGCTCGTCGTCCTCCAAGCCACCTTGACGCCGGCGCGTCACCATCACGCCGCGCTTTCACCTAGGCGCCATCGGCCACCTCGGCCGCGGCACCATACGCGCCGGCGCCCGTCGTTTTCGCGATGCCGCTGCACGGCATGCACCGCTTCGACCTCGGGCCGCTACTCACGGGTGCCAGTGCGGTTGCGTCGCGACGAGCCGCATGCCGCCGCTTTGCTTTGTCTCGCGATTCTCTTTATGAGTATTGCCGCCCTCAAGACTAGCCGAAGCGCATGGCGGATATTTTGCTGCTGCGTGTCTTTGCTAGTATTTGCTGCCGCACTGGTGCTAGCTCACTGCTGCAGATGCTCCCGGCCGAATCGATCCTGGTGTTGGCGCTGTGAGCTACTACTACTTGCGCACCGCTTAACTAGCAATACTACAAGTCGTCTCTTCTTCCTCCTCCTTGCAAAATACTCAAACCAACTTGCATGCAAAAACCGATTGCATGGATGGGAAGCTTAGGTGAAGGGGAACGCGATGGTATAACATGCATCGAGAGTTTTCTGGTTTTGGGTTGAGATTTGGAAGAGAGAAGGTGAGGGAGATGAATATGTTCTAATTTTGGTGACTAGAATTGCTAGTGTTTTATTTGGGGAAGAAAGTGCGATGGGAAGTAGCATTCATTGGGGCATTGGGGCACAAAGAAAATGGGTGGTGGGTATTAAATAAAGAGAAATGTGGCAGTGGGACATGATGTGAGGGCTGTGCACAAACAGGAAAAACAAAGGTGGTTTAGAATAATGCAGTTTTGGATGAACAGTAATTCCAAAATTTGCAAAATGGCTGAGGTGTTCAGGTAATTTTTAGACATTGTTGATTAGCTCTAAAAATCACGAAATTTTTAGGAGAGGTTCCTGACATAATGTAGATGCTTAGGTAAAATTTTCAGAAATTTATCCAGAGTGTAATGCTCTCTAAAAATCTTTAAACCTTCTGCTTGTTTGGGAGATGAGTAGCAGTATAGTTTTTCATCTCTTTTCTTTTGCGTCGCTCAAACAACCTTGCATGTGAAAACCGATTATAGAAATGGCATGTCCTCGAGACAACGATCACGATGACATAACATGCGTTGTCAAATTCTTGATTTTTGCTAGTGATTGCGAGGAGAGAAGTTAGAAAAATAAAGAATAGACACGCGGTATTTCATCCGCTAATTCTATTCTCCATTTTTGAAATCACTCAAACCGCTATGCATGCGAAAAAAATTATAGAAATGGATTGCTCGTGCGATGACGATCGCGGTGGTATGACATGCATAGCTTGGTTTTGAAGTTTAATTTGAGATTTGAAGGGGAAAACGAGGAGTTAGCAGGTCGAAATTGGAAGAGATGACGGAAGAAGGGACACGCGGTCGTTTAGCCATGATCGGTTGAATTGGAAAATAAGAACGGCGATACTAATGTATGCATCATGATTTTTGAAATGCATGCGGAAACGAAACAAAATATTTAATTTAATTTCAGTCGCTCAAACAATTTAATTAAATATTGGTTATGATTATTATTGTTTTTTTAATGCATCTTTTAAACAAATTTGATTTGACTTGGAAATACAACCTTTTAATTATCTCAATTTGATTTTTCAAGCAATCTTTTTACTTAAACACGGGAAAATTTTAAAACACTGCCAAATAATTATTAGATCGCCTAGTTAAATATTAACATCCCGATTTTGAAAATCAGGATGTTACAAACCTCCCCCCCTTACAAAAAATCTCGTCCCCGAGATTGGACGGAAAAGGATAGGGGTAGAAAGACTTAGCCGCTTTATTGAAATCCAATCTTCTTCCCAGAGACTAATCGACTCGATCTTCACCAGTACCACTGCTATAGTACTCTCCCAATAATTTTGGTTCGGCAACCACTGATTGTTGCTCATCCAATCGATATTCACCAATCCGATATTCACCAATCATATTTAGTCTATAGCAAGCACACTCCAATCTATTGCTCCACCATTTTTACATTAACCACCGAAATCGCTTGCTCTGATGTAACCTTCGAAACCACCATAAATTCACAGGTTTAGTTTGATTTCCAAAAAGGACACTGACTTCTCAATTTTAATAATCCATCAGAGAGCGTAAACATCTATTAATCCATTCTCACAGTATAAAATATGGTTTAACTCTGATCTCGATCACATTATCGGTAATACCAATAATCCTAAGTGAAATCATCAGATTGCTCACAAATTCCATCACACTTGCTTTATAATTTCTATCATAGGGTATCTCCAATATAACTCCCAATTCATGAGTACTAAAGGGTCTGATTTGTGGTCTACAATCCACTAAGTGATATATGTTATCAACCACCCATAAATGATTTATTGGTTTCCATCAATTTTTCTCACGGCAATTTAAATTCCTAAAAGAGGGTACATCTATGCAAGATCAATTGCGTCCTCAGCAATGTCTCCATATCTCTCGCGCTAATCCTTTAGTTAGCATGATCAATCCACTTGCGATAATCAATCCATTAAAAACACCCAATTATCTTTTACGGTCGAATCCACTCATACCTACTCTAGGATCAAATTAACCTCCAAAATCAACACAATTATCCTAGGTTATCGATATACCTCTTTATCCACATCAACTCCAACCTAAGTAAATCAATTAATCAAAAGGTCATCCATTCAAGGTGAGTTTGTAATCCGACTATAATCCGAATAATTTGAGTCAACACTTTGGTCTAAATCAAGTTATTCACGATAATTATATAAGCTCAATTCAATGATATTAACTCAATGTCTTCCATAGTCTATTTATCCTCAAGCGTTATCTAAATCCAACCACCACCTTTAATCATCCCGAATTAAGCGAATTATATCATCCTTGGAACAACTATTCCCATAAAGAATAATCTCATATTCAATCCTCATAGTCACCCACTATATGACCATTCAATCACATAATCATTCTTCATCTCTAGAAGTATTACGATCCCGTTATATCCTCAATTACAAATTCATAAATCTCAAATTATCATCATGTGTATCCATCAAAATTTCATAATATCATCACATTTTAAATCTTAACTTTATCACACTAGACCTGAATCTGACTCACAATCTTATTGACATATCGACTAAGACATATCTAAAATCTAATATCCATAATTGAATCACAAACTTATTAATCCAATCCTATACATGTATTCCATGAGTTCCACATGCATATCTTCCAACATAAATCCGACATAACCAATAGGCAAGATTATACCTCACTACAATAATTCCATTTATACTCATATCATAACCTCTGATGGTAATGCCTACGATAATCCATAATTGATCTCTCAAAGGTTAATATCTTACGGTAGAAAAATCAAATTAGTTATTCTAAAATCATATCCGAGATCCTTGAGTAATAATCCAATTTCTTTATCATCAAATATCACTTTGATCACGCTAGTCCACCAACATCAACCAAACATAAAAGATCTAATTTAAAGATAAAATAGGAGTTATTCAATCATATCATTCTCTTAACCGATTACGCTATCAATCTTTTAATCAACATGCGACTTCCATTTAAGAGATGAGAGGAAAAGCATGAGGTAGAGGAAACAACGAGGTAAGGTCCTTAATTTAATTTAGATATTTTAAGCTTGAAAACACAAGAACCAACTTGAAATAAATTAAAAGAAAGCAATAGGATAGCACATAATTTATTTTTAACATAAGGCTACATTTTAGTATGTTTATAAACACAACGCTCAAGGCAAACCGCAAACACACCATAACCAAATAGCAACTACTAGGAACAAAAGAGAGCAAATAATCATATTGCACAAACTAACTTCTACAAGCTAGTGAATATAATTAGAGGGTATATAATCTAAGAATAATTCCTAACTTAAACCTAATATCGCAGCAAGGCATCGTCTTCTCCTCCTTTAAATCGATGCTCTTCAAGGGTGACAACTTAGTGTTTCTAGTATTGGAAAAGAGAGACGAGCAATGGAGAAAATGATTTTGCATAATTCAAATGAATAGTGAGGTAAGAATTAGAGACTAGGTAGGTAAGGAATAAAAAGATTCATAACTTAAACTTCTGAAATTATTTTGCTAATTTAAAATAATTTGATCAAAAGACTTGCTAACACTAACGCCAGGTGCTATTCTAACCTCTGACCAAGATAGCTCGATACTAACGCAGTGAGGACCCGGGTTATTTCCGTAAGACCGAGGTTTACCGGTCTTAAGGAAATAACTCTGGCCTCTAGTAAATGAATTCCACCTTAACTCCATCCAAGTGAGGAGCCCGATCAAACTAGAGCCCGGTGATCATGCGCGTTGCTCTTCCGCAAGCACCACATGATTATCGGTTCTCCAAACGGTCAAAGCCAACACTTAGACAAGTTAAAGTGGATTCATCACAGCGAGTATGAGGCCGTGTTGGCTCCGTGATCAGCGCCAACACACTCATACTCTCATTCAACGTTGATCACATCCATACAACAACGTACATTATCAATCCAAAAGACATACAACATAATAGTTAAGTCTACACTATTACATAACTACCGACCGCCAAATTCAAATAAGAGTGATAAATAACAGCGAAGCAAAATAAATAAACCAAAAGTCCAGCAAGGTATGCCCATAACCCAAGGCAACCGGCGGGGTTAAAAGATAGCACTACTCGTCGAAGGTCGCCTAAATCGCATCGACGAGCTCATCGAGCTCGACATCGTCCTCACCTGAAAAGAAAAACAAAAAGGCCAGCCAACATCTGGCTGAGTACAAGTGCACTCGCAAGTCTTACACAAAGAAAAGTAGTTATGCTAGAGGTTGTTCCAAAGGATGGCTCATATTGGCTTAGTTTTGCAAAAGAGACGCAACAATTAACAACCTACACATACTAGTTTCCAAGTGCCCATTTATAAATCAGATTTGAAGTAGAAGTAAAGCTCATGAATAAGTAATAACATGAATCACAAATGAATCATAAAAGTGTCAAAGTGGCGGTCCACTTTGATACAACAAGTACACAATTTAACAAAGTGGCTGTCCACTTTGCTACAACACAAGCATGAATATCCCATTCGTGACAATCCCAAGTTTTTCCACAAAACAAATATGTCAAAGTCTAACAATAGTAACTCCCGAACTCAAGTGTTGTCCATAACCTAGGACGAGGCTATTCGAATAGATTTATACCCTGCAGGGGTGTACTACTTTACCCACACGACTTGATTAGCCCGTTAAGCCTCCAGATGCCTCCGAAAATAGCATACTTCCTATGGTATGCCGGCCGGGTAAATCAAGATATGGTCATTTTTAGCAAGAAGATTTCATTATGCTAAGTCCCTCAACCTTGGGCTCCTAGGCGACATAAGACGTTACGGTCTATATGCCCTATCGGCCCGCAAGGAACATAGGGTTTAACGCCCTATGGCCTCACAAAACCACCGTGGGGCTCAACACAATAAAACCTTCCCCCTACTTAACCATACGGCTCCCAACCCGCATGTGATAGCACGAATGTACTTGAATCAACGACGTTACCAAAGTTCGGTCCTTGTTGGTCTAGACAAGACAATCCACATACCCAATCTCGTGCACGAAGGCACCTTCACTAGCATCCACTTGTCCAGACCCAAATCTCATTTTAAATGACAAAATTTTAACTCTTGAAACAGATACGAAGATCTGAAATAAACCAAAAAGTTATAAAGTTTGTATGTCCCATGACTGTCGGGTTATTCCCGCCAATCAAACTATCGTTCTAGACTTGCATGGCTAAGCAACACATACCACGTAAGTCACACAACTTATCCTAAGCATTTCAGTACTGGAATAATTTAAGGATAACCACAATGACAAGACAATAGGATGTATCTAACTATTCAACACAAAAATAGCGACATTAATAAAATAGCATGCAAGCAAATATCATTGCACTAACTAAACAAAACTGGATCAAATATGATGCAAAAGAAAGTTCAAATGATGCTTGCCTTGCTGGGAGTTCACTTGCTCACTCTCGTTACGTAGTCGTTCATTAGCGACAACTTGGACTCTATAGAAATAGCGATATCGAATGAACACCGAGAAAAGCAAAAATTCAAAGTTCTCCAAAATGAATGAAATTTTCACAGTAGCTAGATTATGATTTTAGATGAATTTAGGTGAAAGAATTATTTCATTTGGATTTCGTATGTGAAAGTTATGACAGTTTGAAAATTGGTTTTGGGAAAAATGCTGAAAATGGGTTTCGGTTACTGTTCATCCGAAATCCAATTTTTAGCATAAATTTGTAGAACAGTGGTGAAGAAAATGATTACATATATAAATAGATAATAAAATTATAAGACCAAAATAAATTGGTTCAAAACATTTAGAGTTCAAATGAATTAGTTATGAATTTTCAAAGTTAAAAGCACTTTGTAGTGTAAAAGTAATTCTTTTCTGAAATTTCTACAACATAAAAATACTTTTAACTCAATCTAACCTCGCCTCGTCATAATCAAAGTAACCAATCCAACCACACAATGCCCTTTATTAATGATCTTCCAACTATACAACATATTCGATAATTGTACAAAATCCACCGACTTGTGGGCATAAGACCATGCCTAAATCCATCAATCATTCTCTGATAAATTATTTAAGCTAATACTAACTATCTAGCTCTACTAGTATCGCATCGGTAATTCATATTTGCATCCATCCAAAATTTCCACCGACCGATGTTTAATTGACTAACCGACACCTAATGAGCTTAACAATCTAATAACACACCCATCATCCAATACTTAATAGCTCACAAATCGATCTCTCATATTCATACCATCGAACTTAGTCTTGAATGACCTCCACCAATCCAATCATATATGTGCCACTACGATCAACTAATAATCATTTATCTACTAATCCAATTGAGGGTACAAATCTACCAACTCGGCACATAGGACTTAAATATTACATACACGACAATCCAATTATTTATCCATAATCAAACAATCCATCCTACCATCTCCCAAATTCCAGCATACATGTCTCATGTAGCTATTACTTCGGACATCCGATCAATTTGCTCATGTTTAATTAAATCATCCGATTCAACTAATCCAACAAGGTACATAATCCGACATCCAACGAGCAACAATACACATATATAAAAGGTATATCATTAATCATCAACACATACGCCATCCACCAAGTAATAGATTATAAAAATCTTTATACATCCTATCCTAAAATAACAAATCAAAGGTGACATGAAACCTCCAATTAATGTCTCATCCAAAGATCACCACTAACTTCCATGCGAGTTCATATTAATACCGTCCGATCAATTAATCGACTCATATATTTTATCTAGCATCCACCGATCAAAGATACATATTCCGCTTTGACGATAAAATTATTTGTATCTACCGATATACATCACATGAATACGCCTACGCACAAATACAACCTAACCGGATAATTATACCGGTCATAAGACACCAAAATATTTTTATAAATAAATATCATGCTCATGACTAATATGCAACATGCACAAGTAAATATCAAACGCGATTTGACACTAAAGATTTTACCGCGGCACTAAGCGTGCAAAATATCACCGGACTTCTTCTCGCTACACGCCCACGTCCACCGTAGTCGCCGCCGTCCCGCGTCCGCTTGGCCTCTCGTCCGCGTCGGTCGCCCTAGTGCCAACGCATGCGCCACATTGTCTTCTAGCACACCATGCCATGCCGGCTCGCCTCGCTCGGGCGTCACACGCTACACGCGTGGTCGCGCATGCATGCGCCGCTGCTGGGCGTCGCCTCGATGCCACTGGGCCGCCGCCGCCCACCGCCTTGACGCCTCGTCGTCCTCCAAGCCACCTTGACGCGGGCGCGTCACCGTCACGCCAGCGCTTCACCTAGGCGCCACTGGCCACCTCCGGCCGCAGCACCATGCGCCAGGGCGCCGTCGTCTTCGCACCGCTGCCGTGCACGCATGCACCGCCGCCTCGGGCTGCTACTCCGCGGGCTGCCGTGCCGCTGCGTCGCACGAGCCGCATGCCGCTGCTGCTTTGCTTGCTGCTGATTCCTGCTTTATGGGGCTGCCGCCCTCAGCACTAGCCGAACTGCATGGCCGGACTGCTGGCTGCTGCGTGTGCTGCTAGTATTTGCTGCTGCCTGCCGGCTGCTAGCTCAGCCTGCTGCAGATGCTCCCGGCCGAACTGATCCTGGTGCTGTGCGCCGTGAGCTACTACTACTTGCTGCACTGCCTAACTAGCAATACTACAGTGCGTCTCTTCTTCCTCCTCCTTGCAAAATACTCAAACCAACTTGCATGCAAAAACCGATTGCATGGATGGGAAGCTTAGGTGAAGGGGAACGCGATGGTATAACATGCATCGAGAGTTTTCTGGTTTTGGGTTGAGATTTGGAAGAGAGAAGGTGAGGGAGATGAATATGTTCTAATTTTTGGTGACTAGAATTGCTAGTGTTTCGGCTGGGAAGAAAGTGCAGTGGGAAGTAGCATTCGACTGGGGGCATTGGGGCACAAAGAAAATGGGTGGTGGGTATTAAATAAAGAGAAATGTGGCAGTGGGACATGATGTGAGGCTGTGCACAAACAGGAAAACAGTGGCTGGTTTAGGCTGTGCAGTTTTCGGATGAACAGTAATTCCAAAATTTGCAAAATGGCTGAGGTGTTCAGGTAATTTTTAGACATTGTTGATTAGCTCTAAAAATCACGAAATTTTTAGGAGAGGTTCCTGACATAATGTAGATGCTTAGGTAAAATTTTCAGAAATTTATCCAGAGTGTAATGCTCTCTAAAAATCTTTAAACCTTCTGCTTGTTTGGGAGATGAGTAGCAGTATAGTTTTTCATCTCTTTTTCTTTTACGTCGCTCAAACAACCTTGCATGTGAAAACCGATTATAGAAATG